>JAZGLO010001746.1:182500-240000 GCA_036873155.1 Biomphalaria sudanica | reverse complement strand
TAAAAGGATCCTAGCAATGGAATTGAGGCGCTATAAAAGGATCCTAGCAATGGAATTGAGATGCTATAAAAGGATTCTAGCAATGGAATTGAGGCCCTATAAAAGGATCCTAGCAATGGTATTGAGGCGCTATAAAAGGATCCTAGCAATGGAATTGAGATGCTATAAAAGGATTCTAGCAATGGAATTGAGGCCCTATAAAAGGATCCTAGCAATGGAATTGAGATGCTATAAAAGGATCCTAGCAATGGAATTGAGATGCTATAAAAGGACCCTAGCAATGGAATTGAGATGCTATAAAAGGATCCTAGGTTTACTTAAAAAGACCGCATCACAAACAAGGAGATAAGAAATAAAGGCTAATGGGCCGCACGATGACCTCTGTCAAATATTAATTCGTCCAAGTTTTATTAACCTTGACCCAAAGTTTTCCGCCTTTACGTGAACTGATCTTAATTACTACATTGACCTTGTCCCCCGCGTCACAACCTTGTGATAAACCTTGACCTTGTGCCCCACCTACACTTTAAAGCGTGACAACAACATAAAGGAAAGGACGGTGCCTGTCATTGAAATAGATCCATCCATCCATCTCTATCTATCTGTCTATCTGTCTGTCTGTCTATCTATCTATCTATCTATCTATCTATCTATCTGTATGTCTACCTGATTTAAGATTACTGGATATGGCCACCTTTCCATGCTACACGCGTGATGCTGCAGATGACTTGAATTAACAATTTTCGAATCGAGAAAATATGATAATAGTTTTATTTTATAAAAATGACAATAATAGATAAAAAATATTGCGAAACAAAACTTCTTCCTATATTTATTCTTCTCTCAATCTCTTTCTTTTTCAAATCTGAAATCACTTTCTCTTCCACTTTTTTCTCGTCCTCATCACTTTTAGTCTCCAGTGAATCTCTAGTGCCCGAGAGGCCGGAAGTAATCACACAGTCTCGTTTTGAAAAGTGGAGTGTGCTAAGCGTCATCCTCGCTCACGGGCTTGCGTCTTTAGGACGCTCTTTACCAGGCACAAGTTCTTTAGTGGAACTGGAGGCACCCAGCGGGCATCCGCTCGTTTTTTTGTCTACACGTGATCCTCTGGTATTAGTGATCGTTGGGGACCCAGGACGACAGCTCTCCATGTATGCTAGTTCTTTGGGTGAGCGATGTGTGCCTGGACTGCTCTTACTACGATTTTTCCCTTTAGTACGACAGAATATTTCCCTGTTTACGAAAAGTGATTTAATGACATTAACAGAATATTTCCCTGTTTACGACAAGTGATTGAATGACCTCGACAGAATATTTCCCTGTTTACGACAAGTGATTTAATGACATCAACAGAATATTTCCCTGTTTACGACAAGTGATTGAATGACATCAACAGAATATTTCCCTGTTTACGACAAGTGATTGAATGACATCAACAGAATATTTCTATGTTTACCACAAGTGATTGAATGACATCAACAGAATCTTTCCCTGTTTACGACAAGTGATTGAATGACATCAACAGAATATTTCCCTGTTTACGACAAGTGATTGAATGACATCAACAGAATATTTCCCTGTTTACGACAAGTGATTGAATGACCTCGACAGAATATTTTCCTGTTTACGACAAGTGATTGAATGACCTCGACAGAATATTTTCCTGTTTACGACAAGTGATTGAATGCCCTCGACAGAATATTTCCCTGTTCTTGACATTTGATTGAATATAGAATTCTTCCCTGTTTACGACATTTGATTGAATGACATCAACACATTTTCCACAACATCTTTTTGATTGTATGATTGACATCGACCGACATCTTTCCTGATTGATTGACTGATTATGATCATATTTTTTTAAAAGTCTACATGTCTGAGACAGAATTCTTTCATTCCACTCTGCCTTGTTGCTTGGTATCGATTACAATATTTCATTCCACGATGTTTTGTTGCTTGGTATCGATTTCATTCTTTCTTTCTAATAATCGGGCTGTCATCGATTCTTCAATTTGAACAATGTGACACTGATTAACCAAGATTTTAAAATTCATAATTCCTTTATACCGCCGAGGCTATCTTCCTTATACGCAAAGTCTGCGTTGTGTGGTAACCCATTCATGTCTTCCATGCATAATCCCTTAAATTAAAAACATTTTTTACAAATTTGATTTTTAAACAACTTGTTTGCGACTTGATATAATCAAGCACTAAGTTGTACGAGATCTAATCCATAGACTGCGGCAAATGTTTTGGTAAGATTTTATTCCGTTTTAAGATTTGATCTAGCAGAGTTTGGAGTGAACACTTATGCCCTTAGAAAATGTTCCATCCTAGACCAGCGTGAGGGTGACACATCCATGACCTTTTTTGTTTCCTAAACATACAAACATTATTTTAACATCGTCTTGGTAGTCAGAATGTAGAGCCCCATGCTGTCTTTATTTCTGACATCTTAAAACATGACCGCTACACTAAGTACAATAAGAAACGCATGCAATAATATTACATTTAGATCTACATGAAAAGTTACTATTTTTAGCTTTAATTAAATAAACAATAGATTTTATTTCAAACAAAATCAACTGTAGTCTATACATAAAATGATATTTGTGTTACTTGTTATAATGTAGTTGTACATGGGAACGAACGGAATATTTTTCTTGTATGGACATTGTGGTGGAGTATGGACATTGTGGATGGTGTATGGACATTGTGATGGTGTATGGACATTGTGATTGTGTATGGACCTTGTGGATGGTGTATGGACATTGTGATGGTCTATGGACATTGTGGATAGTGTATGAACATTGTGATGGTGTATACACATTGTGGATGGTATATGGACATTGTGGATGGTATATGGACATTGTGATGGTGTATGGACATTGTGATGGTGTATGTACATTGTGGATGGTGTATGGACATTGTGATGGTGTATGTACATTGTGGATGGTGTATGGACATTGTGATGGTGTATGGACATTGTGATGGTGTAAGGACATTTTTATGGAGTATGGAGTCGAGTATGGACTTTGTGGATGGTCTATGAAGTATTGAAATTGGTTAAAAACAATCCATCAGTCATTCACACGTTTAGTTATTAAACTAACCCCTCAGATTTCAAACTGATACGTTCATTTATTAAGTTTATATCAACCTACTCTGTCTGTCTGTCTTTCTGTCTGTCTGTCTTTCTGTTTGTCTGTCTCTCTGTGTCACTGTCTGTCTGGTTGGTAAAAGTTTTACACGTTTTTTTTACCACACGCAATCTGGGATCAAGTTGAAATTTGGAGAATTATTTCTTGTACACGACGAAACATGAATCAATACACTGAAAGTTTGTAAAGAGCCGCCGTGTTGTTTACTATTAATAGTGAAGAGTTGTCAAAGTGGTGTGTATTTTTAGAAAAAAAAAATGCTGGCATACGTGATTTAAAAAAATAGTTTTTTCGATTTCAGTAAAAAAAAGTAGCCGTTGCATCAGAACTTTAAATGATCTAAAATACTAAGATGTCGGATTTTCACTATCTTTTTTAGTTTACGAGATCTAAACGGGAAAGACGGACGGACAGACATTCCACACAAAACTAATAGCATCTTTTCCCCTTTCGGGGGCCGCTAAAAATTAACCAATTAGTTAATTAACTATTTGTATAAATTATTTTGTTTGATATCAAATAAGGGAAAAAAATTTACTTGACAGACGTGGTGGCATAAATTGAATTAGTCCCAATTAGTTCCCTTTATACTTTGTTTGGTGAAGCAGGTCGTTGTTTAAAGATTTGAAACTAACAATACATAGCAATAAAACCTTTTTTTTATAAGCACATCACTGGCACAAACTTAGAATCTAGACCTCAATTTGTATTTTCTTGTTTAATATTGAAGATCACACTTCTCTCTCCACATAGCACAAACTTAGAATCTAGACCACAATTTGTATTTTCTGACTCTTTCTTTGTTCACTAAGGAATTTCTTCTTCTGGCGTGGGTCTAGGTTTTTGAGCTTAGATCTGGGTAGAAAATAAAAGAGTTGCTACCTACTAGGGAAAAAAAACAGATTTTTTTTTTACTAGCGAGAGAAAAAGGAGGAAAAAAAAATGAAGACAAAACAGGGGCATGCAATTTTCACACCCTTGTTATGCTTGGCAACCACCCACCATCGTAGAGTTATCTCCCTTGACGAAGTTCACAGAAACCTGGCCCGCACCCCATCTCGCACCACTATTCACCCCTTCCCACACAACCGTTGCATTAACTGCTTATGTCTTACTGAATCTGAGTTTCCAGATGACTTAAACGTTTGACAAGCAGAATAGAGCGTCCTATTTTTTTCAGTCTACTTTTTTTTAAAGTCATGTGCACTAACATACAAGCGCGTCAACGTATAAGCGCCATCACTCATAGACAAGTGCAACAGCATATAGTAATGCTAATCAACACACATAGATTAGTGCACCAACACACATAGACAAGTGCAACAGCACATAGAAATGCTAATCAACACACATAGATTAGTGCACCAACACACATAGACATGTGCAACAGCACATAGAAATGCTAATCAACACACATAGATTAGTGCACCAACACACATAGACAAGTGCACAGCACATAGAAATCAACACACATAAATAAGTGCACCAACACACATAGACAAGTGCATCAACACACAAAGATAAGTGTAAAGTAACATCTAGACATGTGTATGAACTAGGTTTGCGCCGGAGCTTAGCTTCTTCTCCGGCTAGATATCCGGACGTTTTTCACTATCCTGCCATATTTTGTAGTGCCTACAAATATTGTGCTTCAAAATGTATGAATATGCTCCTAACAACTATTTTTACAAAGATACTAAATATTTTAAAATGATATATAATTATTTGATACTAGGTAATAGTAGTAAATAGACATGCATCTGTTTCATTTTAATAGAAATGAAGCCTTACATTATACATGAGGCCGCGAATGATACGAATGGTGAGTTTACACGGTGCTACGCTATTGTTAGGCTACATAGCATCAATGGCTGTCACTGTCTAAGACACGTTCTTTAGTTTGTGTGTATTGAGCTTAGAGTATCAATGCTCAATTCCTTAACTGATACTGACCAGTCAGTCGTCTGTCTGACGGTGCGAGACCTCCAGGGATAGAGCAGAACATCTTTCCCCTCCCCTAGTTTTAAGTTCACATCCACATTTGAGTTTATAGAAAGATACGTGACCACAATAAGTCAGAAGGGATTAGCGTACCTTGCTAAGGCAACATGTTCACAATGTCTAGAGGTCACATCTTACGAGAACAGTGGGGGGGGGGGGGGGGGGGCCTGATCTATAGGACACACCCCTTCCTGTGTGACCTTCACGAGTTTTGTTACATTTGTGTATAACAATATTTGATAGGCTAGTAACTAATTTTGGTTTGTATAAAAGTATACTCATGCCTACTTAAGGCTCAGATTTGTGCATTCATGCATCATTTTCTAGATAAATATTACAGTTTATTTAATTTTTCTGACGGGCTAATTTCGAATATTCGAATTAGTAGCATTCCCTATACTCCAGGATTAGAAGCGGTTTTAATACGAGCCAGCCGATTGTCTGAAATACATGAACACATGTATCTACCCACTATACAACCCAGATGCGAATTTACCTTTAAGAGCGCTCTACATTAATTACATCAATCAAATCATATACATTGGTAAAACGTAGGGGCCTAATACACACACACACACACACACACACACACACACGCACACACTATCGTACATTATTAAATTATTATCAACTTTAATTTATCAATTGGTGAGATAGAGTTTAAAACAAAAAGTTGATAAAAGTAAAATCAAAATAAAATGTTATTTAGAAGTCTTTCGAAGTGTTTTGTAACACAAGTTATTTACTATGCACCAAGGACGCTATCCGGCTCCGTCTCAGAACGGATATCTAATATTCCTATCCAGCAAAATCTGGCTCTTTCGGATATCAAAATACTATCCGGCGCACCCATACTATCAACACACATAGACATATTTGTGCATTATGAATTTATTCTTTTTTTTTCTTATGATACATACATGAGAATAATATTGAATTTATACAAAACTATAAAAACCACTTTAAAACACCACTTTAATTATCTGATATTCGCGTTGCTGTAACCCTGGCGTAATTTTGCAGTGAACAAATCATTTACATTCTCTTCTTCGCTCAAGAATTTGGACGAGAAGAAGAAGTTAAGGAAAGATCTCTCTTTTATTTCTGCGGATAGAGCTATCCCACGAAATCTACGAGCCTTGCGTGTAGCGAAGTCAAACAGTATATCATAACAATTCTATTTCCTACATAGATCATGCTCAATAGCAATAATGAACAAATGTTTCTATCTATCTACGAGAATTGTTGAACTAAAGTAATTCTTCATTAGTTTGAGGCGCGAGAAGCTTCTTTCACCAGATTCCAAAATTACGGGATAATGCCGTTTTTTTTTTTTATCGCGCGTCGGATTGGCATTTTCCTTATTAAATGACACCCCAAAATGACAACTTTTGTCTTTATTTTTCAAGAGATTCGTATGAGTTTTCTAAATATTTTTATAATTTCCGGATATTTCCAGGACATTTTTGTACATTTTGCAATTTTATGAGATTTTCAGGAGCTCCTGGTAAATTGACAGGAGGCCGCAAGAAATCTGTTATAAGTTATACAATTTATTTAATAATTTATACACTTAGAATTAGCGCGGGTCCTAAAAAAAGGGCGGGGCCCACTGCGTTTGCATAACGCGGAGCCCACTGCGGTCAACCAAGGCCGGCCCTGAAAAATAGCGGCGTATGCTACGCCGCCGGTCGACTATTAGTAAAATATTTGTTTAGGGATTTAAAATGCAGATTCATCATCTACCTTTTTTTTACATGTTTGAAATCATCAGACCCTTGATAGCGGAGTAAATAAGTAAATAATTTTATATCAAAGGTTTTTAGCACAAATGTTTGAGAAAGATTGATGTCTTATTAGGCATGAAGAAAATCCATGATAATTCCTGGTTCCAGTAGTCAATAACGGATATCTTAAATTTTCGCAGGGAAATAAAAAGTGATTAAATGTTGGGCTGGCCACATTGCATCCTCGTTAGCCATTCTTAATAGAAACTATTACATAAACATGTCTTTCACTGACTCCCTTGGTTTGTGAAGTTGGTGGAAATAATTTCAATATGCTTCTCTAATTTTCCTGGTTTACATTTACAATTCACGACACAAACACATGTATGTGTATTTTATGTGTTTGAAGTTTTACCACGATGCATACATAATGACTCTCAGGTGTGAACCTTATGGCAATCCTGTTTTGTTTCCTTACAAAACGTCATTTCTGGCTGCCAACTGTAATTGCCGCTAAGTCACTTCCGAGACCAGAACTGTCAGGGTTTTCCCGAAATAAATGGATTTGTTCTTTAATAGACATGCGTTTAGAGTGAGGGATCACAAAGTGAAAAGAACTTTCCCAGTTCTAGAAAATTAAGGAACATTTGATGTACTCTATGCAAAGTCTAGAGCGTTTTCTATGTAGAATCTGATACGCTTTCTCCACCCTTCTTCCCCCCCCCCCCCGCCAAGTCATTATAAATTCCACATGTTCCATTGAAATATTGATGTGATACTTAAACAAAGATACACAATTATTACGAATCAAGCCATCTCATCTCTGTCTATGGTCTAGGGCATAGGCCACCAAACAGCTTCCTCCAGGCATCTCGGTTTTGGAGTGATTCTGTCCCCAAATTGGGCCCAAATCCTGCCCATCCTGGCGTCTGCTTCCAATCGTGGCGCAATGTATTCCTGGGACTAATTTCTTCGTCTTCCCTTTGGGGTTGCAGGTTAGGGCTTGCCTTGTTATGTTGGATGCAGGCTTGCGAAGAGTGAGACCTATCCATCTCTAGCGTCTCTGAAGGATATCTACTTCAATGGGCTGCTACTTTGTTCAATGCCACAGTTCCTCATTTACAAAGGTGCATAATAATTACAAAGATAAATGATAGCTGAAAAGATGAAGGGTTGTTGTAAAGATACTCAGTTATCACAAAGATGTTAGCTTATTAAAAAGATTATAAAGATACTTCCTATGTACAAACTGTGCATGAGTTTGTACAGGAGAAAGGGAGAGTAGCTAAGAATGAGAGTGAGAGAGAGGGGTGGGGGTAAATCGTTGGGTGGGTAAGATCTCATTTGCATCTGAGAATTATGGGATAGATTAAAAAATTATGTCACGCTTCAATGCGCAGGTTTGCTAGTCAATTGGTCTCAAGGAAGAGAGTATGTTTCAATGACCAGGTTAATAAGTCACGTGTAGATGACTACATTCTTCTAGATAACCTCGAAGAGATGCATTGGAAAACATGCTGGCGAGGACAGAAAAGAAAATTCAGAAAGGTCTTTTTTAGACTACATAAGAAAAGAAAAAAAAGCTAATGTAGTCATTGATCGACAATCATTGATCAGTAATCATTGATCAGTAATCATTGATCATCAGTATCTTGATGTATTCAACAATAATATTACATGGCAATCAAGTTATTATACTGTTTCTACAAATGATTAACATTTTATGTGATTTTTAGCTGTTTTGTGTGAAAGGTTTGTCCGTCTGTCCGTCCGTCCGTCCCGTTTAGATCTCGTAAACTAGAAAAGGTAGTGAAAATCCGACATCATAATATTTTAGTCCATTCAAAGTTCTGATGCAACGGCTACTTTTTTCTTTTCTAAAAGTGAAAAATCTAATTTTTTAAACCACTTATGCAAGCAGTTTTTTTTTAAATACACCACTTTTACAACTATTCACTACTTATAGTAACAAACGCTTGAGGCTCTTTACTAGAGAGGACAATATACTACCATATTATAAACACATTTATGCAAATGGTTTTAGACTTTTTGTATTTTTTTTATTTTTTTTTACATTTGTATTGCTACGTTTTGTAAGTTCTGTCCTACTAACTACTACATGTACCCAAAAATATTTATTTTTTTTAAATTGCTCTATAGGTTGTTTTTAAGATGCGGTATTTAAAAACAAACAAACATTTTTCTTGTTGAATTGAGATACTATTCTACACTTTGTTTCTTCCCTGGGTTTAAATAGTGGCATAGAGGCAACTCCGTGCTCACACGTGTCACGTGATTTGAGATACAACACTTTCCTCAGAAACCAACTCAAAGACTTTCCATTACACGTTCTAAAACGTTAGATATACAATATATAATAATTGGTGGTAAGTTAGAATTAATAATGAATAACATATCACAATTGGATCTCTTTAATTAATTATGTTCAAACTTTAAACAATTATTTATTGTATCTAGCAAAATATTAATCAATTTAAAAAATTACCAATTGGTTATATAAATTATTGGATATTAACTATTGTGTTTGATTTCGTAAAAAGTATCCAACTTCTACATTCTTGAGTGATATAGTTGTAAGTGCAGAGTTCTTCCCCTAAGATAAACTTTTTTTTTGTTGTATTTTTTAAAAGATTTTTAAAAAAATTGCTTGTTTTATTTCTTCACACTGTGGTTTGAGAGGATAGGTCAACCAGACCCTGGTTCTAGCCCCAAGATCGTGAAACAAACACAAGCAGATAGTAATACTAAACCAAGGCAGCTACTAAACTAAGACACTGGCCCTTGTCTTAGCAATGGACAGATCCTTCACTCGTAGCTACTTTGACACCAAGACGAGAACAAATGCCAAGCAGTATGCATAACCCCCACCTGGCCAATAGACCCATTAGCCCGAGGTTCTAAACCTGGAGAAGTCGTCTTGTAGCCTTCAATAATCTACTCACAGACAGCACACGTATGAACGCACCAGATAGGCACTCACACACATACGAACTCAGACACACACACACACAATGAAAACAAACAAAAACTGCTTGTCTTATCGCTATTTTCATCACAAATGTCTATAAATACAGTTTTACCTGTGAACGTGTTTAGCTCCCCTGGCAGGAAAACATGTTGAGTGATCTCCCTTTCAACCAATACACCACAGAAGAGAAAATACCTGGTCGCTCATGCAGGGATAGACATAAAGGGAACACAACTCTAAAAATAGAGCAATCAATTTTTATCAATACATTTATTGAGACCAGTTAATATATTCTGTCTATCTATCTATCTATCTATCTATCTATCTATCTATCTATCTATCTATCTATCTATCTATCTATCTATCTATCTATCTATCTATCTATCTATCTATCCATCCATCTATCTAACCAACTATCTCTCTATCTGTCTGTCTATCAGTCTGTAAGTAATTTTATCTTTATGGCACGATTAGGAATTTGGCGGGAAAAGTTATTTGTTTCATAAAAAAAAGGGAAAGTTTTTACTTACAACGCGAAGAATTAACAACAGGACTAGGATACAGGAAGTTAACACGAACACGTTTTGTCAGCCCTAGAGTAAGGTCAGCTTTAGTAACTCAAGTAGAGACTTAGCTTGATGACATTCGACAGTTCCCTTCCTTGCTGTTAAACTTCTTATTCGACATTCGCTATCAGCGTCGACTTACTTATGTTGTAGGCCTTTTGCCTGTGTTATTGGATTTCGTTATTTGAGTGTTACCTCCGTTTGACTTATCGGCATAAGAGACAGCTAGGAAGCGCCTAGCAGTAAAATACAAACAAATATAATTAGAATAAGCTCCTACGTAACAAATGAAGACAAAGGACTCTTGCATTGTTCATTTCGGACGTTCATTCAAGATAGAAAATTATGACGTTGTAGTCCAACCCTCCTGCAGGACATCAGGGGACGGCAACGGCAAGGTTCGAACCCGGTAGCGCTGAGATGACTGTCCGAAGCGCATACCACACGACCAGGCAAACGTCCATATAAAGGGCGAGGTCTCTATAAGATATAAGCGACTTTTAATATTAAGAATGTCATTCATTAAAAAAAAATGTTTATTTTATATCTCTGAGCAGTTATTTATTTACAGAGAAATTATGTGGTGAAATAGTTAGTATTTGTTTATGTTTGTGTAACGTCGTGAGAATGTGTTCACAACATTGATTTAGTGTGCTACTATCCAAGTCTCTTTCGTCAGTTCATGTGTCGTTCTAGTTTAATAAAGCCTTGTTTTAGGTTACTCTTCAGTGTTCCTTTATTTCTTATTACAATTTATTAAACTAGAAATTTTCAATTCTATGGATCTATGTGTCTCGTGTATCTTATTTGGATTTTCGTTCAACACTATTCTCAGTCTGTAAGTAAAAATTGTAATACAAATGGAGCGTCTATTTAGGCCAAAAGAGCTAGACATAGAGCCTAGCACGCCATCGGCTGCCGAGAAGTGGCTGCACTGGCTCAGAACATTTGAGAATTTCATCTCCTCAGTCTCTCATTGCGAGATTGACAAAAAGAAACTACTTGAAAACTACGTTTCTTCGAGCGTATTTCAGTACATAAGTGAGTGTACAACGTTCGAAGAATCAATCAAAGTTCTACAAAATGTCTACGTGAAACCTAAAAGCGAAATTTTTGCACGGCACATGATAACTCTATGTCGACAAGAGAACGGACAAACCGTTGACTCCTTCCTACTTAAGCTTAAAAGTATGGCCAAAGACTGTGACTTCAAAGCTGTCACCGCTGAAGAACACAGAGATATCTTCGTAAGAGACGCCTTCATTACTGGACTGGCTTCAAACAGCATAAGGCTGCGACTCTTAGAGAAATCTACTCTAACTCTACAGAGTGCCTATGAAGAGGCAAGACAACTTGAATATGCCCATAACCATGCCATGGCGTATAACATCTACTCTGAAACTCCATGTGGAGCCAGCGCCGACGTGGAGAGCCTTTCTCCAACAACAAAACTAGAACATGAGGTGAGTGCGGCGACTAGTAAAAGATGCTTCTTTTGTGGATACAGCCCACATCAACGCTTTAGATGTCCAGCCCGTGACGCTACATGCAACTTGTGCGGCAAGAGGGGTCATTTTCAGAAAGTCTGTAGATCGACCAGACAGACACTCAAATCTATAACCTCAGCCATAGTGAAAGCGGATGATGAGACGTCACGGACTACAACCGTTGGATCTTCCTGGGCATCGACACCAGCGTCCGGCCTTACTAAATCTACAATTTCAATACTGGTCAATGGAGTACCATTGAAGGCTCTCGTAGATACGGGGAGCAGTGAAAGCTATATATCTTCTTCAATTGCTAAAAGGTACAAATGGAAATTAGAAATGTCCAGAAACAGAATCTACATGGCCTCTACACATCTTTCTCGCACTACTCACGGACATATTTTCGCCAAAATAAAGTACAAAGACGAACAATACGAAAGTGTGAAGCTCTCACTACTAGACGGACTAGTATCTGATGTAATCTTAGGACTAGATTTCATCAGCCAGCACGAAAAACTGATGATCCCATTTGAGGGAAAACGAAGCACTCTTCAGGTCTGTACGCTGAAAGCTGCACGAGTTGAAGCCCCTCACCTCTTCGCTAATCTTGCTCCTAACTGCCACCCCATAGCCACTAAATCTAGAAAATATTCTATGCCTGACTCCAAATTCATTCAAACTGAAATCAAGAGACTTCTATCTCACAAAATTATTGAACCTTCCACGTCCCCGTGGAGAGCTCAAATAATTGTAACAACGAATGAAAGGCACAAAAAGAGAATGGTTATCGACTATAGTCAAACCATCAATCGATTCACTTACCTCGACGCGTACCCCGTGCCAAAAGTTGATGAACTGGTGCAGGAAATATCTAAATACTCAATATACAGTACATTTGACCTCAAAAGCGCTTATCACCAGATACCTATCAGGGATGATGAAAAGCAGTACACGGCGTTCGAGGCTTGCGGAAAGCTTTATCAGTTTTGCCGCATTCCTTTTGGAGTGACAAACGGAGTTGCTGCATTTCAAAGGACGATCAACACCATAATTGAGGAGGAAGGGCTACAGGATACGTTCGCTTACGTGGATAACGTTACCATCTGCGGACGTGACTCCAGTAGCCACGACCAGAATCTACAAAGATTTCTCAACGCCGCTAAAAAGTACGGTATCACATTCAACGATGATAAAAGTGCTATTGCGACTGATAAAGTATGCCTCCTAGGTTACGAAATCTCACAAGGGCAATTAAGACCAGACCCCGAAAGATTTCAAGCGTTGAGAAATCTACCTCCACCACAAGACATGAAATCACAAAAGCGGGTGATTGGACTACTGTCCTATTATTCTCAATGGATCCCAAATTTCTCCAACAAGATCCATTTATTGGTGAACAACAAAACCTTTCCTCTCCCTGAACAAGTACAGGAAGCTTTAAAACAGCTAAAACATGAACTTGAAAACGCTGTTGTGTCGACGATAGATTATAATCGACCACTAATAGTCGAAACAGATGCCTCTGACATCGCGATCGCCGCCACTCTTAATCAAGACGGCCGTCCTGTCGCCTTCTTTTCAAGAACACTCACTAATAGTGAACGCAGACACTCTGCAGTTGAAAAGGAAGCATACGCTATCGTAGAAGCCCTGAGAAAATGGCAACATTACCTCATCAGTAGACCTTTCACATTGTTTACAGATCAACGCTCAGTGTCCTTTATGTTTGACCAGCAAAACAAGGGCAAGATCAAAAACGAAAAGATACAAAGATGGCGACTAGAGCTTAGTTGTTTCCAATATGACGTCGTATATCGACCCGGGAAACAAAACGCTGCGGCGGATACCTTTTCAAGAAACCACTTTGCGTCAGCAATGACTGGAGAAGACCTCAAACTGTTACACAACAACCTCTGCCACCCAGGGGTCACGAGACTCCTCCATTTCGTTCGGACTAAGAACTTACCTTTTTCCTGCGAGGACGTCCGCAAAGTGGTAAACCAATGTAAAACTTGCGCTGAACTGAAGCCTAGATTCTTTAAACAGTTTTCAGGCACCCTCATCAAGGCTACCCAACCATTTCAGAGAGTAAGCATCGATTTTAAGGGGCCACTCCCATCTGCTACTCACAATAAATATTTATTAACAATGGTGGATGAGTACTCACGCTTCCCATTTGCCTACCCATGTCCCGATATGTCCTCATCTACTGTCATAAAGTGTTTAAATCAGCTGTTTTCCTTAGTTGGGATGCCAGAATACGTCCATTCCGACAGAGGTACGTCCTTTATGTCGAAGGAGGTGCAATCCTTTCTGCACGAGAGGGGAATAGCTACAAGTAGAACAACCGCTTTTAATCCTTCAGGCAACGGGCAAATTGAACGACTAAACAAAACTCTATGGAACGCTGTTACTTTAGCACTGAAAGACCTCGATCTCCCGATCTCAAGATGGGAACTTGTCTTGAACCAGGCCCTATACTCGATTAGATCATTACTATCTACGGCAACAAACGAAACTCCACATGAGAGAGTTTTCCGGTTCAACCGGAAATCCTCCTTCGGGATATCTATCCCCACTTGGCTATCCAGCCCAGGTCGAGTGTTGCTGAGAAGAGAGAACAGATCTTCAAAGTATGATCCTCTCACGGAAGAAGTCGAGTTACTGATGTGTAACCCCCAATATGCCGTGGTACGGTTGCCCAGCGGTAAAGAGGAGACAGTCTCTCTAAGACGCTTGGCTCCCAACCCCTCCCCATCCACAACAACAAGTGAACCTTCGTTCTTCGCTCAGGGTGAGGATAATGAATATCCTCCAGAAGCTCAAAACATGGAAGTACCAGTCAACACCCCTACGGTGATACAAGAAAGGAAAGAACCCCTGGAAGGCTCTGAGGATCTCCGAGCGCTTCCTCTTGAAAATACACAGAACCATCATACCCCACTTGACGCTCAGGAACTCATTAGTGACTCCCAAACTGTAGAGCATGATAGTCAACCCCGTTACAACTTAAGAGAGAGAAGAACCAGACCGAACTATAGAGTCTAGAGTTGTTTCTCTATTACTAGACTTATACTGACTACATAAACTGGCATTGTTTATCCCTTGCTACTGATACTAGAATTTATTTGTTCACTTACTTACATACATGTTTACTTACTACACTATTTGCTATTGCTTAAAACAGAAACTAGTAATTGTTTATACGTCCTACTACAGATACTGGTTTTTATGTTTCTTTGTATCACTCCTCATTATTGTTTACAAGAGAAACTAATATTTCGACACTATTTATTGATCTATTGTATTGCAGGCACTGGCATTCTCTTTTTTATTTATGCTATGGCCTACTATATTACTATACTTGCTATTTTAATTCTAGGCGGGGTGAATGTGGTGAAATAGTTAGTATTTGTTTATGTTTGTGTAACGTCGTGAGAATGTGTTCACAACATTGATTTAGTGTGCTACTATCCAAGTCTCTTTCGTCAGTTCATGTGTCGTTCTAGTTTAATAAAGCCTTGTTTTAGGTTACTCTTCAGTGTTCCTTTATTTCTTATTACAATAATGTAGCTAAAAAGTATGTAAACGAGTAACTTCTAAGTAGTATCTTTAATTACCACTCCTTAACTAGACGATGTACCGTTTAAGTTGAGAGTACATATTTCAATGCATGAGTGACTGCCAGGAGAAGGGGTGGAGGGTCGGTCTGGGGTGTAAAATTCTACATCACCTAGATGCTCTTCAGAAAACTTTTGACTAAAGAAGTAATTTAAAAAAAAAAAGAAGAAAAAAAAAACAAAAAACTAAAGGTAAAAAAATTAAAGTAAAGGTTAGAAGTAGGTCAAGATGAAATCAAGGGAGAGCACTTAGTGGAACTCTTCAGTCTAAGGAGGTATCAGCTCGATCCCCAACAGACTCTTTTATATCGAGATGGGCTTGGGTTTGAAGGATAGCTCTCTCTCTCTCTCTCTTTCTCTCTCTCTTTCTCTCTCTCTCTATCAGCTTAACTGCCAGGTGTCTAGATATAACATATAACTAAATGAGTGCCGATAATAATACGACACTAAAAACAATCTAACGTCTTGGTAAATTGAGCCCTGGCCTGCACTTACCTCTTAGTTCAGGCAAATAGTCTGGTTCTAGAGTGTACATTCAAAAGTGGGACACATAGTTGTTTGCCTTTGTGCTGTACGCCAACTCCAATGGTTTGAACAGAGGTAGACGCTTTGAGAAGTTAGGAAGTAATTCTTGACAATGTTTCATTAATTGACATAAGTTTTTAGTTTTAATGTTTATAAGCTCTTTAAACTTTATTCCATTTTAATGGGAGACCCTGTCACATAGTTTTTGTTTTTTTGTTTGCAGTTATTTGTATTGAAGTATATCACATATACATAAAAAAAAAAACAGCAACAACATTATGTTGAATCTTGTTACATCAAGATTTGTATAGGGCATTGTCAATTCGGCGTAATGGACATTATTGTCTACGGCGGATAATTATAAATAACTAGTTATTTTGGTGTCTCTGGATTCGGGTGTACATAAAATACAAAGTGTTGTTATTAGAAGGTATTCCATACATTTGGTATATTTTATAAAGCATTTTAAAGCTTTACAAACGATTTTTTAAAAATAGTTTTTTTTAGTTAAGGTTTTTTTTTATAAAGCGACCTTGACTCTTTTTTTTCCTGAAAATCCCCTAAACACATCGTGCTATAGAGTAAGCCTGTAACAAAATGATGACAGCATGAACCCTAGATTGACTGAAAGATAAAAGATACTGCTCCTTCTCTGTTTTGTAAGAGCTGTCTTTAGATCCATAGCTTGCTGTGTCTCGACACATAGAAGTCATTGAGTTTAATGTTGTGTCCAAGCTCTAAGCTCTCAGTGTCCAGAAAACTGATGAAGCTTCTAATGACGTGCTTATAGACTTTACAATCACGTGACGAGACGGGCCAATCAGCGCATCACCATCGATTTCGCGATTAGTCTCACGACCTTTGACCTCCTAAGACGATCGAGTAAGTGTCCCACGGTAAGTTACACACCAAATGTCAAGTTTTGTTCGTTACCCAAATATATTTCTTCGGTGAGAAAGAGAGAGAGAGAGAGAGAAAGAAAAAAAGAGAGAGTGAAGGTCAGACGATAGTACCAAAGAGATTAAATGGCAAAGATAAATTGAGAGCAAGACAGAAAATGTTGTTGTGAATCATTTCAAATATACTTTTGTTTTAATGTGTGTGTATTCTTTTATAGAATCATTCAAAAGTTGATAATATACTAACCAGACTAAAGTGATAGAAAGCTGTGGAATGCCAGACGCTTGGCATTCTAAACTTAACAAAAATGTGGGCAGAAAAAACAATTAAAAATAAATACTTTAAAAAACAACAACAAAGCTTTTCATAAATGAAAGAACAGCACAATTACTGCCATATAGATGAATACTATAAAATGTTTCTCCCTTTTCTATATAAACAAATTAATTAATTACCAATAAATTTTGAACTAATTGGTAGTTTTTTTTATTGATTCATGTGTTGTCATCGATAATTAATAATTGTGTAAAGTTTCAACTTGACCCGAGGATGGGAAGTGGGAGAAATAACGCGGACAAAATGTTTAAGACAAGATAAGATAAGATAATTTTTCTTGGTCCAATCAAATGGAAATTCAGTTTGACTACAATTGACAACCTCAGCGTAACTTCTTTATTGGCCCCCCGCCAGTCGTAGAACGACTGTGGTTCATCTCGAACACTTTTTCATGTGGCTGTGAAGCTCTATTTTGAAGAGACACTCCCGTCCACATATATTGCAGCGTGATTACTGTAACAATAACAATATAGATGCAAATATGAACAACATTCACACACGCGACATCAACACTCTCACAATCAGGCTTTATGAATTAGACTTCTATGTACTTCTTGATGACGATAGATGACCTTGTAACACTCTGACCAAAAGTGGGATAAAGGAGTTTTTAAATCTTTCTGTTTTAGTTCTAATGGAAAGGAGACGACCACTTGGTTCAGATCTGATGTAACAGTGGTTTAATGGGTGCACGTTGTCTTTAAGAATCGTGAGTGTTTTGGAAAGGCATCTTTCATGAAAAAGTTCTTCAAGAGATGGTAGCTGTGTTTGAGTGATATGCGATGCTTTTTCAATTAGTCTATTTAGTCTATATCTTTGTCCCAGTGAAGTATTATCATACCAGCAGGTGATAGCAAAGTTTAATTAGGATGCTGATGGTTGCTGTATCGAAAAGTTGTATTATTGTTTTGTCGATTTTAAATTTTCTCAGCTTTTTAAGATAGTAGAGTTGTTGATGAATTTTGATGTCAAGGTTTTGATATTGTTCACCCCATTTCAGTTTGTTGTTGATAGTTGTATCTAGGTATTTATTTTCTTGCACTTGGTCCACGGTTTGATTGTTTATCTGAATTTCTGCTAGATCGCCTTTATGTTTCCTAAAATCTATTAACATTTCTTTAGTTTTCTGAACATTTAAAATTAGAAAGTTGTCTATACACCATTGGTAAAAAGTGTCAATTGTTGAATAGTACATATTTTCATCACCTGCAATAAGGCCGATGTTTGCTGTATCGTCAGCAAATTTGATGGGTGAATCAGCTGTTTACCAGATATAGTTGATATAATCTTTGTGAAAACACACTTGGGTTTGAACTCGATGTTTGAATGAGAACAAAGAAGAAGAAGGAAAAGAACGCACAAGAATTTTGAGTCACTTAAAAAAACTTTAGAAGATTTTCGTTGTCGCTGTCCCTAACACTAAGTTTCGATGCAACACTTAAGGAGACATACAACTTCAATGATTTTTTCGAAAATCTCTTTTTTTTTAAAGTAGTTAGTACATCAAAAGTATATCCAGAATAATCACAAAGTTTACATTAAAACTTTTGACAATCAGTGAAATGTCTTTGTCTTTACGATTTTTTAGAGACCTTAGTAAATAATATACAATAAGTATTTTGAGTGTGTATGTATGTGTGTGTATGTGTGTGTGATAAGCTGCTGCTATCTGTGTGTGTATGGGTGTGTGATAAGCTGCTGCTATCTGTGTGTGTATGTGTGTGTGTGATAAGCTGCTGCTATCTGTATGTGTATGTGTGTGTGATAAGCTGCTGTTATCAGTGTGTGTATGTGTGTGTGTGTGATAAGCTGCTGCTATCTGTGTGTGTATGTGTGTGTGATAAGCTTCTGCTATCTGTGTGTGTATGTGTGTGTGTGATAAGCTGCTGCTATCTGTGTGTGTATGTGTGTGTGTGTGATAAGCTGCTGCTATCTGTGTGTGTATGTGTGTGTGTGATAAGCTGCTGCTATCTGTGTGTGTATGTGTGTGAGTGATAAGCTGCTGCTATCTGTGTGTGTATGTGTGTGTGTGATAAGCTGCTGCTATCTGTGTGTGTATGTGTGTGTGATAAGCTGCTGCTATCTGTGTGTGTATGTGTGTGTGTGTGATAAGCTGCTGCTATCTGTGTGTGTATGTGTGTGTGATAAGCTGCTGCTATCTGTGTGTGTATGTGTGTGAGTGATTAGCTGCTGCTATCTGTGTGTGTATGTGTGTGTGTGATAAGCTGCTGCTATCTGTGTGTATGTGTGTGTGTGATAAGCTGCTGCTATCTGTGTGTGTATGTGTGTGTGTGATAAGCTGCTGCTATCTGTGTGTGTATGTGTGTGAGTGATTAGCTGCTGCTATCTGTGTGTGTATGTGTGTGTGTGATAAGCTGCTGCTATCTGTGTGTATGTGTGTGTGTGATAAGCTGCTGCTATCTGTGTGTGTATGTGTGTGTGTGATAAGCTGCTGCTATCTGTGTGTGTATGTGTGTGTGTGATAAGCTGCTGCTATCTGTGTGTGTATGTGTGTGTGTGATAAGCTGCTGCTATCTGTGTGTGTATGTGTGTGTGTGTGATAAGCTGCTGCTATCTGTGTGTGTATGTGTGTGTGTGATAAGCTGCTGCTATCTGTGTGTGTATGTGTGTGTGTGATAAGCTGCTGCTATCTGTGTGTGTATGTGTGTGTGTGATAAGCTGTTGCTATCTGTGTGTGTATGTGTGTGTGATAAGCTGCTGCTATCTGTGTGTGTATGTGTGTGTGTGATAAGCTGCTGCTATCTGTGTGTGTATGTGTGTGTGTGATAAGCTGCTGCTATATGTGTGTGTATGTGTGTGTGTGATAAGCTGCTGCTATCTGTGTGGTTATCGTTCTTGTTGATCTCCTTCTGTCTTAGAATGACTATCACGTGGGACGTGGGCCACTATTGCATTAGGAATGTGGAGCCCTGTTCTAGGCAGACATCAGCGTCCGCATGTAACCCAGGTTAAGGTGGCACTTCCTTTGGTGTTAGAAGAACCGGCTGTATTTCGTTTAGCACGCTTCTCTTCCAGCGCTGAGGCTGTGGCTTTCTCGCTGTCCACAGTTCATCCATGAATGTAAAGAGAATGGGCCCAAAAGGACTTACGGAGAAGTCAATTATATCGTGTGAAACAACTCTTGGATCGACTCTTTATATCGATAACAAAGTTGGTACTGGATTTAGTGACGCGAAGACTGTAAGACAAGCTTATCGAACAACTCCGAAAGGATACGCTAAAGATCTTTATTATTTCCTAGAACAGTTCTCCAAGATATTTCCCGAAACTGGATCTCTATATCGGATGTCCAATCTTTTGGCGGGAAATACATTTCTTCTTTTGGGTATCACTTGAAAGTGAAATTAAAATTAAAATTCCCTTTATCGACCCCGGATCCCAATCTGTGTACACTGCTGACTATTTCTATCCTATTCATATGTACAATCATGAAAAGTTAGAATGGACAATGATCACTATTTGCAGAACTATTTTCAAATGGAAGTAACATCTAATCTGTGAATCTCATTGTAACTGATAAGGATGAAGATACGATGAGTTTGGACCAAACCTGAAACAGGATCAAATTCCAGTAGATGGAAACGTGGCAGTTGGAATCAACAACAGGAATAATTCCTCTGGTACAAATTCTACCATACATCTATGAATTATGGTAGACTCTGAACTTATAGAAGTGTATGTCTCCTGTTGTACCGGACGTATTTGCATAAATAGTGTAGGCCTATAATGAAAAAAATAGCACATAAAATATGTTTATATTTTTGAAAATTAAGAGTTACAGTCCGATATACCATTCTAAAATTAATTATTTGATTGTGATAATAGTTATAATAATTTTATTACTGATGGATCTATTTGATAATGTTATAGTAAAAAAGGGTACTATTCCAAAATGTTATTTTAATGGTTTACCTTTTATCTTTGTTTCAAAATAAATTGGAAATTGAGCTCCGTTCCAAGTTGATACCGATGTTTATATGGAGGAGATAATCAAATCAATTTTTGGTCTGCATTTAGCCTACTTCTGAATGAATTCACGTGTAGGTCTGCTAGTTTATTACTCCAATAATTCGTTGAACACCTATTGAGGCGTCGCGGAATACGGTCTGGGAACCGCTGATTTAATCTAAATACTCTAGTGTTGATGCAGCTTAACGAATGAGCACAATTGCAATAGCTCCATCCTAAATCCAATTTAATGTAGTTCAGTAGTGAAGATAAGTGAAAATTAAACCTTTACTTCTGGTGTGTGTGTAGTTATGTATATTTAGTCATATTATTACAACCATATTTAAAACATAAATTACGGTTTAATAAAAGATCTTGTAATATAATTCTCTGTATAATACCACATACCACTATTCAAATGTTTACAAGAGAAAAATATGCCACTGCTTTTACAACCAAAGGCAGTTCTTTTCGAAAGAATCCCGTTAACAAGGACTTTGTTCGTGTACGTACTTGTGTCTACAACAGACAAGGGAATAATTTTAAAGTTTGAACAATGATAACCTTAATTGTTGCCAAAACATGGAACTTACGATTTTGTCTTATGTATCTTTGGCAATGCTATCTTCAAACGATAACGAGACGCATTTATATTGTGAAAGTCCATTATTTCTTAAAGCTAGAAATACTGTTAGAGAATTGATGAGACCTAACTGTAGCAACTATGTTAATCTAAACCTGTCTCCCAAGCGACGATAATAGCGTCGGTCGTTTTTTGTAAAAGCCGATTAAGCGACGATTTTGTCGTCGGTGCAGTTAAACATCTTTGTTTCGTTCCTATTCTTGGTTAATAATTTTAAATGCTTATTTTCTAAATCTACGTGATTTCCGCTTGCAGAAGAGTTCACTGTTTACTTCCTTCAACATGGTTTTAATATTACAGAGCACATCCATATGGATTAATTTTAATACCACAGTTAAAACATGGAAATTGTTTTTTGTTCAGGCAAACATTATATCATAGCAATGAATTACTTTTTGAAAAATATCATGTACAGTGTAATTATTTTCTTACTGGAACTTAATGTTGCAAGTTGTTTGTTTTTTTCTCATACATTTTCTAAGGTGGTGACATTGGATAATGTGCTCCAGTTTTATACTCCATGAGTTTTTTATTGTTTTAGTGCCAGTTCTATTTCATGAAAATATGACTAAGGATTATAAAACAATAGCATTTAATTGTGTTTGGAATAGAAATGATCTTCTTATCTGACATGGATTCAATTTTTTGTCGTCCATTGCTGAGTTTTCAGATTTTCATTTTTACTTTTCATAAACTTAAAGCAAAAAAAAATTAACACTTCAATTTATTCACTTGATTTTGTAATATCTAAAAAGAACATTCATTTTCCTTTAATTTAATATCAAAAACATTATTCTATGATTGTAAATAAAAAAAGTTATGCCATTATAATTAGAACATGTTAGTGCACTACAATCGGAGTAAATTAATAATTCCGTCAGAATGTGGAAAATAATTACGGAGATAAAGAGTTAAAGTATATAGTCCTCTAAACTCCTTATGAGCTCACTGTAATGCTGTTTGTCCTCAGTCCTGGGTTGACGATAAGTTAACATCAGGAAATCGTCTGACCAATTGTGGAGTTTCGCAACGTGATGTCCAGGACCATTGTTGATTATCCCAGCTTTAAGTGTTGCACATAAAAACATCAGATCAATAGGACTTCAGGCTGATCTGTCAGCTGGTAAACGATCCAACAAAATCATTAACAATGAATACTTTTGGATCTTCGACCTTGTCATGAACATGAAAAACTGATATATTTTTTTGATCACTCGCTAATGCTTTTATATCTGCGACTACAAGATAACAGAGCCTGTATACACAAGCCTCCCCCACAGTTTCAGAATGACTGAGTACTGACAACACACTCTCCATAAAAACTTCTGTGTTTTATGTGTCCCAGAACTGTTTGACTTTACTAGTAAATAAAGACATTGACCTTCAAAACTTCGGAGATCATGCATTTCGTTTGAGATGTAAGCCCATGTGGGTTGTATGCGGACTGTCACGCGTCTAGGGCAGGAAAAAGGACAAGCAAATGAAAGCAAGAACTATGAACAATTTCTGAACAAAGTTTTTACATTTGTTGTTGTGATACCATATAATTCGTTTTTTTTTCTTGTTGTTTTTTTTTGTAATGTATCTTTTGGAAAATAAAAGTGGAAAAAAAGCTCTATAGATTTTTTTTTCATGAGCTGTTAGCGTTTTAGAGGCCCCCGTAAGGGGAAAAGCCGCTATTAGGTTTGTTCAAAATGTCTGACTGTCCGTCTGTCACACTCAGATCTTGAAAACAAGAAGAAATGAAAAATATTTTTGCACCATGGAATGCTTCTCGATTAACATTTAGAGATGTCCAATACACATATTTCTTGATTGGCCAGGGGCTCGCTGGTACTTATAACAGCCACCTAACACGATTCTCAACTTGAGACAAGAAGATGTAAATATAGCCGCAGTCAACACAAACACACACACACTTACACACATTTACACACATAAACGTAGTCTAGTACCATCATTGGTACTCATGTGTCTAAGAGCGACGTATTAATTAAGTACATATAGTTGTTTACATGTGATGCTACACATTTTGAAGCGATGGGGGCAAACCCCTGACTCTTGGTCGTTAGCATACACTCACTAAAACATTTAGTGATTAGCACTTTCTCAAAAAACAACTCACCTCGCAAACAAATAAAACCCAAATTATTCTCCCCCCCCCCCCACACCAGAAAGAAAAGAGGATTTTATATTTGTACATATTTCTCTAAGCTCATATTTCACCAGGCTCTTTTTCACTTACAGATCGCGGTGGTGTAATCGCCCTACGAGAAACAGAAACTCCAAAACACATTGAATTTATGAATTCTCACATAGATGTATTTTTTTTTTTTTTAAACACTATATCCATCCACTTTTCTGTCTTTCTGTCTGTCTGGATCTCGGATCAAGCTGAAACTTTGCACAAATTCTTTTACCTAACAACACCGAAATTGGGTGTGGGAAAAATAATGTGTATAAACTTTTTACCACACAGACAGACAGAGTGAGTTGACATAAGCTTTGTAAAAAAAAAAGAATTTATTTCAAAAAGAAATTTCGAAGAAAGAAGTATGGTTGTATAGCTCAGATGGTAGTGCTCCGTGCTAATATCTCGAATGTCGTTGGTTCAACCGAGACCAATCGTTATAATAGGCCTGAACACTGATCTTCGACGTCGCAACCTGTGGACAGTTTAGACTATTGCTCGTTGCCACGTCACAGATCGCCAACAAGATCTATTTCAAGGAAATGAGAAAAACTAGCCCCTGGTCGTTACGAATGTCGCGTAGCCTTCAGTGGCGATGTTTCAGGCTAAGAAGATAGTAAAAGTAAAAGTAACCCTTTCAGATATTGCGATCTATAGGGCAGATGATGTAAAGGTCATCTGTTTCTGAAGATAGCCAACTTTAAAAAAAAAAAAAAAAAGCCAATTACCCCCCACCCCCCACCGCCACCCCCCAAAAATGCAGAAATATAGCTATGATCCAATCCATGGCCGGCCCTAAATATTACAAGACCCAAGTTAATGTATGCTTGCGAGGCCCTTCTTCTAAGAGTCTCTTTTAGAAGGATCTTTGCAGATGATGCTAACAATCACTTTAAGAAGGTTCCCTCCAGATGATGTTTGGAATCTCTTTTAAAAAGGTTCCTGGCAGATGATGTTTGGAATCTCTTTTAAAAAGGTTCCTGGCAGATGATGTTTGGAATCTCTTTTAAAAAGGTTCCTGGCAGATGATGTTTGGAATCTCTTTTAAAAAGGTTCCTGGCAGATGATGTTTGGAATCTCTTTTAAAAAGGTTCCCTCCAGATGATGTTTGGAATCTCTTTTAAAAAGGTTCCTGGCAGATGATGTTTGGAATCTCTTTTAAAAAGGTTCCTGGCAGATGATGTTTGGAATCTCTTTTAAAAAGGTTCCTGGCAGATGATGTTTGGAATCTCTTTTAAAAAGGTTCCCTCCAGATGATGTTTGGAATCTCTTTTAAAAAGGTTCCTGGCAGATGATGTTTGGAATCTCTTTTAAAAAGGTTCCTGGCAGATGATGTTTGGAATCTCTTTTAAAAAGGTTCCTGGCAGATGATGTTTGGAATCTCTTTTAAAAAGGTTCCTGGCAGATGATGTTTGGAATCTCTTTTAAAAAGGTTCCTGGCAGATGATGTTTGGAATCTCTTTTAAAAAGGTTCCCTCCAGATGATGTTTGGAATCTCTTTTAAAAAGGTTCCTGGCAGATGATGTTTGGAATCTCTTTTAAAAAGGTTCCTGGCAGATGATGTTTGGAATCTCTTTTAAAAAGGTTCCTGGCAGATGATGTTTGGAATCTCTTTTAAAAAGGTTCCCTCCAGATGATGTTTGGAATCTCTTTTAAAAAGGTTCCTGGCAGATGATGTTTGGAATCTCTTTTAAAAAGGTTCCTGGCAGATGATGTTTGGAATCTCTTTTAAAAAGGTTCCCTCCAGATGATGTTTGGAATCTCTTTTAAAAAGGTTCCTGGCAGATGATGTTTGGAATCTCTTTTAAAAAGGTTCCTGGCAGATGATGTTTGGAATCTCTTTTAAAAAGGTTCCTGGCAGATGATGTTTGGAATCTCTTTTAAAAAGGTTCCTGGCAGATGATGTTTGGAATCTCTTTTAAAAAGGTTCCTGGCAGATGATGTTTGGAATCTCTTTTAAAAAGGTTCCTGGCAGATGATGTTTGGAATCTCTTTTAAAAAGGTTCCTGGCAGATGATGTTTGGAATCTCTTTTAAAAAGGTTCCTGGCAGATGATGTTTGGAATCTCTTTTAAAAAGGTTCCTGGCAGATGATGTTTGGAATCTCTTTTAAAAAGGTTCCTGGCAGATGATGTTTGGAATCTTTTTTAAAAAGGTTCCCTCCAGATGATGTTTGGAATCTCTTTTAAAAAGGTTCCTGGCAGATGATGTTTGGAATCTCTTTTAAAAAGGTTCCCTCCAGATGATGTTTAGAATCTCTTTTAAAAAGGTTCCCTCCAGATGATACTAGAAAATTACAAAGTCTCATATCCTTCTTTAGAAAACCAAAATCATCTTTACAATGGTGTTTGAGATATTCCTTCAGGGTTGAAGATAATCTTCATACTAGTTCTAACCTTCCGCTGGACAATGGGGGGGGGGAAGTGTCAGCGGACAGGGTATGAACGACCGATTTACAGCCCAGCGCGCATACCGCACAACCATCCAGTTGATCCAAACTGAAAAAAACAACAACAGAATTTCATTGTAAACACTTCCGGGTTACATATTAGCTTGGCATACACCCTCTTCATTTATTTTTTATGTTATCTTGTATTCCTCATTTGATTTTGTCTTGAATTGTATGCTGCACTCCGTGTTTGAAACGATTGCTCGGACAAATAAACATCCAGCAGATTAAATGGACAGCTTCAGATGCCTGAGATATTAACAGCTAGGATTAAAGTATTCAGTCGCTAGAGGAAGAGAGGTAGAGACGGGAAAGTTGGAGTTTTATTTTGTTTCTTCAGATTTTAATTTAGTTTAGATTCAGATTGAGCTCAGCTTTATCAGACTACAAAAGTGCATGTTCTGTGTAGGACAGTGATATCAAAACTACGGCCAGCGGGTCATTTCAGGCCCGTGATGATGCTCTATACGAGACCTCTACGCACAATGCAAAATTAAGTTGAAGTAATTCGGTTCTTCTGGACGCGATGTTTTTTTAATTTGTTTTCATTGTTGTGTCACCTGGGACTTTCTAAGAATAGGGTAGGACGTGTTGAGAAGCTTTCAAATTATTGTCAATGTTAAGGAGTGTGTTCAGAACTACTGCTGATGTTAATTGTTTATAGGTGAGATCAATGGTGCCCAAAGAGTTTTCGGCCTGAAAGTCATTTAATGTTCTGATGTTTCAAATCAAGGGTCAACATATAATCACATCATCGACGCATTACATCATCACATCACCACATCACATCGAATCTCCTCATCATCATATCGCCACATCACATCCTCACATCACAACACATCACTTCAGCAGACCACATCATCATATCACATCACCACATCATCATATCACGTCATCACATCACCATATCAGACCACCACATCACATCACCACATCAGACCACCACATCACATCACCACATCACATCACCACATCACATCACCACATCACCACATCTGTGGTTTGTGTTGCTGGCATAAGTTTCAAGAGATTCGAAAGGATCACGTCGTAGCTCTGTTATAGCCGTAGCCCGTGAGTTGGCGATCTCTGTATTGCACCCTCTGAGAAGTCTCCTCTCTAGTCCTTTTCTACTATTATCTAGCTCTATGAATCGTTCTCCAAAACATGCACTCGAATTTAAACTCCTTTCTTTTCACTATAACTCTATTCAAGTCATAACTTCATGGAACCTGGTACCAGCCTGGACGCTGATCTCAAAAATGGCTCTAACGATTTTCCATTCACATTCCAGGATCCTTCCTTTATTTTGCTCTCCATGTGTCAGTATTTTTTTCCTCAACTGTTAGTGTCTCTTCTGAAGAGTTTCGTGTCGCAATGGCATGCGTTAGTCTATTAAATGGACAACCTGCAGCTCTCCTGCCTTCTATTAGATCAACATATTAATTATCTTGCGTAAACATGTCCAAGTCAACTAAGGAGTCAACTACTGATAACTGATAACTGATAACAGCGCGAATGTCTTGCACCCTGCTCTACATTTGTTATAAATATAAATATAATAAAAGAATATATAATAAATAAATGAAGCTTAGTATGCTCGTGTATAGATGTTTGTTTGCCGACATTACCATGCCAGCGTAGTTGGCATTGTCTGAGGATTGTAAATATGTTAGGTAGACCTGTCCGAGCTAGTATCTCAGTGTTACACACTCTTTCTTGCCACGTAATTTTCAAGATCCTTCAGAGGCAGCGCAAATAAAATAAATTCAGCTTTCTCTCTTGCTTGGCATATGTAGTCCATGCCATGACTCGCTACCGTTGAATGCATTATAGTCCTTCATTTTGGCCAATGTAGTGAGCTACCGGTTTTCTCAAACACTTGATCTGACTCCAGCAAAAGTCGTTGCAGCCTTACCTTTGCGTTTTTTAATCTCCTCTTCTAAGGACATGTTGTCTTGAATTGTGGATCCCAGGTAGTGGAATTTATGTAAGACTTCTAGTTTATTTTCATCAATGAGGATGATGGTGATGTTGCAGCTGGGGGGGGGGGCAACACGTTTGTTTTCATTGTGCTAATTAGTTAGCCCATACTCTTTGCAGGCCTGAGAGAAGCTGTGCATTAATGACTGAAGCTCCTCATCTTACGAGAGTGGTTCTGAGTTTAGTTTTCGCCCACAATTTGGCAAGATTCAAAAGTATGCTATCAAATCTGGAATGGAGATAGATGCCTACGGTGGATTGGTCAACAGCATTGTGAATTAAGAGTGAAGAGAATATTCCGAAAAGGTTTTGGGGCCAGGAAACAATGTGCTTAACTTCGATGTTAATGTTGCAATTTTTGGAGCAGGCGCCATTGAAATGCCCACTACCCATCATATAAATATTAGATCTGCTATGTGCTGCAGTGTGTGCATGGAACAGATAGAACAAACGTTCTCGTGTTGATATTAGGGATATAAAACAAAGGCAATAGATCTAGACTTTTTTTTAAAAAAAAGGTATTTAGTTTTTATATTATGTTCGAAATTCAATAAGATTCTCATTTTATTTCTAGCCTTAATATTTATATTTTATGTACCGCATTTTCTTATAGTTTTGATTGAACCATTCTTTCGACATTATCAAGGGGACGATTCGTAACATGTAAGGTCTAATGATATTAGTTTTAGTTCGAGAGGTAATTACAGTTTTTATAATATTACTTCCACATTTAGAAAATCAGTTGCAGAGAACAAACAAAAAAATTTTTTCGAACTCAAAATTATAAAACAATTATTTCAAGTATTGTTCTGGTCCGATCCATTTTAAAGGGAAATAATTAAAAGACATTCAGATCAAGTTATTAAACAAATGTATGGTTATGAGTTATTAAATTATTTGCATTTACTATATGCAAACTAATAACAACTAAAATCTAAAACCTACTCGAATACGATTTCGTATCACGCTTGAAAATGGGAGCACAAGAACATATACAGTAACGATACACTGCGAAACAAATAGCAGCAATGAAATATCTACACACTGGCGGATCCAGGCAGGTGGGAATGAAACAGTAGGGGCGATTGCCACTCCCCCCTCCCCCCCCCCAAAAAAAAACCCATACACTCAATTGACCCATTTTGGTTATGGTAGAAATAAGGTGTAGAATTTTCTAAGGAGACCGAATCCCACATATTTAGCCATATCTATGAATACTGAAGGATTAATTTTCCTTCTAGGTATAACACAAAATAATAAATTACCAGTAACATCATTATTGAGTCAGGTTTAATTAATATCAATACACTATTCAATTAAATACAAAGTGACCAAGGGCGTTTTAAAATTATACAAACTTATAGATTGCACAGTGAGACTGTGAATTGTTCTATTTCCGCAGTCACAGGAGAGCCGCGGATAAACGATGAAAAAGTAGTAGTATAAAAATGATGAAATTAAAATTTTAAATTGAATATTTAATTGTAAAAAACAACTACAAAAGTAGTAGATGCACCAATGCCGATTAGTATACTGGTGATTTTTTTAAAACTCTAAGCTCTACAGAAGGACAGACAGTCAACACAAAAATTATTTAATTAATTTTTTTTTAATATATCCGCACTACAGTTGTCTCCCTGCCCTACCCACATTAAGAGCTACGCTCCACATTAAGTGTCAATGTGGTTAACTCTAGAGTAGCTCAACTCTCTATTAACTAGATATCTCTATACACGCTCTTGTTGCGGGAATTCATTAAGTCTTGCAGATAGTCTTTATAGAAGAAGGAACACGAATGGCCATGAGATGTCAAAATTCAACGATGAATAAAAAGTAGCATCTATGCAGATGACCTTGCCTTAATTAGCACAGAAGATTATGTAGGAACATCGAAATTTCAATTACAAGATGCTCAACTCAATAAATGGGCCAAAGACTGGGGCATGTCCATTAACACAACAAGACCACATATACCATATTCTCACAGTCCACAAAACAACAAACAATAAAATTGACATCAGATGATGAAGTTTTAGAAAAAAACTGACAGCCCTACATATCTTGGATTCACCTATGGCCCGAGATTAACCTGGAGAGACCAAATAGATAAAACACAGAGTAAAGGCATCCGGAGACTATCTCTTATGAAAAAAATTAGCTGGCACAGATTAGGGAGCTAACCACAACACCCTAAGACGTAAGACCTGTTCTAGAATATGGAGACTGAGCAGGGGCAAACCAACCTAAGAAAAATAGACAAGGTTCCAAAAATTGGTCTAAGGATAATGACAGGAGCAATAAAAAAAACACCCATAAGAGCTCTGGAGGAAACCGCTGCCCTGATCTCTCGGGATGAAAGAAAAGAAATAAAATTCCTTTCCCAATTCACTAAATTGGAAACCTTGGAGGGGCATCTACTCAAAACTAAAATTCGAAAGCTATTATAAGAGACAGTTTTGAAAGTATAGCCCAAAAAGCTCACTACATTCCAACAGAGATCAAGGAAAGAGTGAACTCTTTTCTACAAACTTATTACTTTATCAGTGGAATAGAGTTTACACGGATGGCCCATGTCATAAAGCCACCACAAATGGAGGAGCTGGAATACTAATCGAATGGCCAGATGAAGAAAAACTAGAAAAATCCATTGCAACTGGAGAGCTCTCTGACAGCCACACTCTAGTTCTCTCCCTTCTTTACACTCTAGTTCTCTCCCTTCTCTTCTATACACTCTAGTTCTCTCCCTTCTTTACACTGTAGTTCTCTCCCTTCTTTACACTCTGGTTCTCTCCCTTCTTTACACTCTAGTTCTCTCCCTTCTTTACACTCTAGTTCTCTCTCTTCTTTACACTCTGGTTCTCTCCCTTCTTTACACTATAGTTCTCTCCCTTCTTTACACTCTGGTTCTCTCCCTTCTTTACACTATAGTTCTCTCTCTTCTTTACACTCTGGTTCTCTCCCTTCTTTACACTATAGTTCTCTCCCTTCTTTACACTCTGGTTCTCTCCCTTCTTTACACTCTGGTTCTCTCCCTTCTTTACACTCTGGTTCTCTCCCTTCTTTACACTCTAGTTCTCTCTCTTCTTTACACTCTGGTTCTCTCCCTTATTTACACTATAGTTCTCTCCCTTCTTTACACTCTGGTTCTCTCCCTTCTTTACACTCTGGTTCTCTCTCTTCTTTACACTCTGGTTCTCTCTCTTCTTTACACTCTGGTTCTCTCCCTTCTTTACACTCTGGTTCTCTCCCTTATTTACACTCTAGTTCTCTCTCTTCTTTACACTCTGGTTCTCTCCCTTCTTTACACTCTGGTTCTCTCCCTTCTTTACACTCTGATTCTCTCCCTTCTTTACACTCTGGTTCTCTCCCTTCTTTACACTCTGGTTCTCTCCCTTCTTTACACTCTGGTTCTCTCCCTTCTTTACACTCTGGTTCTCTCCCTTCTTTACACTCTGGTTCTCTCCCTTCTTTACACTCTGGTTCTCTCCCTTCTTTACACTCTGGTTCTCTCCCTTCTTTACACTCTGGTTCTCTCCCTTCTTTACACTCTGGTTCTCTCCCTTCTTTACACTCTGGTTCTCTCCCTTCTTTACACTCTGGTTCTCTCCCTTCTTTACACTCTGGTTCTCTCCCTTCTTTACACTCTGGTTCTCTCCCTTCTTTACACTCTGGTTCTCTCCCTTCTTTACACTCTGGTTCTCTCCCTTCTTTACACTCTGGTTCTCTCCCTTCTTTACACTCTGGTTCTCTCCCTTCTTTACACTCTGGTTCTCTCCCTTCTTTACACTCTGGTTCTCTCCCTTCTTTACACTCTGGTTCTCTCCCTTCTTTACACTCTGGTTCTCTCCCTTCTTTACACTCTGGTTCTCTCCCTTCTTTACACTCTGGTTCTCTCCCTTCTTTACACTCTGGTTCTCTCCCTTCTTTACACTCTGGTTCTCTCCCTTCTTTACACTCTGGTTCTCTCCCTTCTTTACACTCTGGTTCTCTCCCTTCTTTACACTCTGGTTCTCTCCCTTCTTTACACTCTGGTTCTCTCCCTTCTTTACACTCTGGTTCTCTCCCTTCTTTACACTCTGGTTCTCTCCCTTTTTTACACTCTGGTTCTCTCCCTTCTTTACACTCTGGTTCTCTCCCTTCTTTACACTCTGGTTCTCTCTCTTCTTTACACTCTGGTTCTCTCCCTTCTTTACACTCTGGTTCTCTCTCTTCTTTACACTCTGGTTCTCTCCCTTCTTTACACTCTGGTTCTCTCCCTTCTTTACACTCTGGTTCTCTCTCTTCTTTACACTCTGGTTCTCTCCCTTCTTTACACTCTGGTTCTCTCTCTTCTTTACACTCTGGTTCTCTCTCTTCTTTACACTCTGGTTCTCTCCCTTCTTTACACTCTGGTTCTCTCTCTTTTTTTTGTCTATCTTTTTATTTGTTTCGCTCTCTTATTCTTCTCTGTCTTTCATTTATTTCTCTCTCTCTTTTCTGACTTTCTTTTCTCTCTCTCTTTTCTGACTTTCTTTGTCTCTCTCCATATCTCTTTGTCTGTCTCCATATCTCTTTGTCTGTCTCCATATCTCTTTGTCTCTCTCCATATCTCTTTGTCTCTCTCCATATCTCTTTGTCTCTCTCCATATCTCTTTGTCTCTCTCCATATCTCTTTGTCTCTCTCCATATCTCTTTGTCTCTCTCCATATCTCTTTGCTGACTTTCTTTGTCTCTCTCTCTTATCTCTTTCTTTGTCTCTCTCTCTTTTCTGCTTTCTTTGTCTCTCTCTCTTTTCTCTTTCTTTGTCTCTCTCCATATCTCTTTGTCTCTCTCCATATCTCTTTGTCTCTCTCCATATCTCTTTGTCTCTCTCCATATCTCTTTGTCTCTCTCCATATCTCTTTGTCTCTCTCCATATCTCTTTGTATCTCTCCATATCTCTTTGTCTCTCTCCATATCTCTTTGTATCTCTCCATATCTCTTTGTCTCTCTCCATATCTCTTTGTCTCTCTCCATATCTCTTTGTCTCTCTCCATATCTCTTTGTCTCTCTCCATATCTCTTTGTCTCTCTCCATATCTCTTTGTCTCTCTCCATATCTCTTTGTCTCTCTCCATATCTCTTTGTCTCTCTCCATATCACTTTGTCTCTCTCCATATCACTTTGTCTCTCTCCATATCTCTTTGTCTCTCTCCATATCTCTTTGTCTCTCTCCATATCTCTTTGTCTCTCTCCATATCTCTTTGTCTCTCTCCATATCTCTTTGTCTCTCTCCATATCTCTTTGTCTCTCTTCATATCTCTTTGTCTCTCTCCATATCTCTTTGTCTCTCTTCATATCTCTTTGTCTCTCTCCATATCTCTTTGTCTCTCTCCATATCTCTTTGTCTTTCTCTTATGCTGTTAAACTTTTTTTTTCTCCCTCACTTTCTTTCTTACTTTTTCTCACATTTTTTAAATCTCTTTCAATCATTTTTCAAACCTCGCTCTTGGTCATTCTCTCTCTCTCACTTTCTCTCCTTTTCTCTTTATATCTTTCTCTACCTTTTTCTCTCTCTCCCTCTCTCCCTTCTCCATTTTTCTAACTCGCTCTCACTCTCTCTCTCTCTCTCACACTCTCTGTCTCTTTTCCCCTCTCATTCTCTGGCTAGTGATTGATTGTTCATGTAAACTTGTGATGGCCCCACTTCATCACCTAAATCCTTCTCTGAATCTTGTTCTCCCCTGGACAGACAGACAGACAGACGTTCGATGAGAATAACACTTTAAAGGAAATGAATTTCTCATTCAGAAATGGTGGCAGGCTGGGGGGATGACATCGGAACAATGAACGAATACTGCCAGACTAGAGGCCAGGCCAATAGAGCTAGCTCATCGAGCTCTCGACTCGTGATGACGAGAGTGTAGTTGGGGCGCAACAGCACCACAGAGTGGCGTCCCTGGAGTAGTGTCCCTAAGTAACGGTTGTGATCCAATTATTCTTATTAATCAAAAAGCACTTTTCGCAATGTCTTTGTCAACAGTGGTTCAAAAGTCAGCTCCGAACATTTTTTTGTTCTCTCAAAGTAGTCTCTCAGTTAAGAATGTCCTAAGGTCCGTCAAACGTTAAAATAAGTCATTCCACACCTGGTTCTTAGAAGTCATTTCAGATTAACGAAGCGAAGTCGGGATTTCATCACATCTCTAACAGTATCACAAGGTTCAATAAAGCCCAATAGTGCATGAGACCATTATCTAGATACCATTGGACGTATGCCCAAAGTGATGCTCTAAGCTCATCGCTCGGTGTCCGCCGTATATGCCACAACTCCCTCAAAAAAAACAACTTAACGTATTCCCTTGGTCTAACGAAACAAAGTTATTGAAAAATAGTTTTTTTCCCTGAACGCGGTCAGAGATTAGTGAAGAGGAAGTCAGATGGAGAATAATGTTGCCAATAATTAAACAATATTGAGTTATGGCGGCTTATTATATTTCTGTACAAAAATACTCCAAGTCTATTCTCTATACAACTCCATACATTTAGACCCTGAGAGTTTTGCTTATTACTGCAAGAAATAATGCAATGAGCTTAGGTTAATAAACAAGCTGGTAGAAGACATTATTTTATAGAACCAGTCAGAAAAAGAATTTGGCATTAGGTTAGGGCTCGAGTATACCTCGTCATTGTTTCATTATGCCCTGAGTGTAGTAATAATATTTTACAATCTTCGTATTACTCTACACTTTCAGTGTCAGAGACATGACACTGAAAGATTAGCAAAACAAAAATATACTGAGTAAGAAGTAAAATCATGGATTTTTTAAGGGGATGGGGCTTAAGGGGGTAGTGGTAATTTTCATCATTAATGACTTCATACTAAGCATAAGTTTGCCATTAATTACAAAAAAAAGTATAAAAATTTAATAGATCTAAATATATTTTTTAATTAAATGGGCCCTAATATTTTTTGTAAGCCTTAAGTGTAGTATTTTTAGATCTATGTTTTTCAATCGCAGAAATTAGAACTTTATACCCTTATTGAGCTGTGAATAAATTGGGCGGTTTGCAATTTTGCGGCTGCGTTTATGTGTTTAAGTTAATTTCTATTAAGTATTGTTAAAGAGTAGCGCCTATTTTTTTTTTTTTGCTGGGTTATATCAATGTTTTCTAACTTAACCTCTCTCATCCCTCTTTTTCGTTAACTGACAATGGAGCCATCAGAAGACGGGGTAGGGAAGGAGCAACAAATGGCAGCGCCATCAAAGGTCCATGCCGACCAGCAAAATAATTAGGCCAAAAACACAGCCTCGAAGACATCAAAGCAGACCATGCCGCTCGTGCATAGCAGAAAATACAGTCTAACGTTTTTCAAATAATAATACGTAGCTACAGTGTCTAGTGTGTTTTTCTTGATATTCTTGTTGAATTTCAAACAAAATTGAAAAAAAAAATATTAAAAAAACACAACAACAACAAACAAGAAGAAAACATGTCCAGACCGTTGTGTCTTGCTCTGCTGTCACTTTTTTTTTTAAGTTGTCTGCATTGAAATTTTTTTTTCTTTGGTCGCGACCAGACCGGCCCATTTGGTACCGGCCCACCGGGCATTTGCCCGTTTGCCCATATAGCCAGTCCGCCCCTGCCTTCGTGTCATCGCAACTCTTGGTATGCGTAGTTCATTTTGTCGGAGAACATGTCCCGCAAACATCATGCGACGATCTGTCACAGCGTCACTTAGTGTTCGACTCCCAGTTCGGCATAGGATTTCCTTGTTTGAGACCCGATCTGTGTAACTGACTCCCAAAATCCGTCTCAGCCATTTTTGTTGAGCCACATTTAGTCTTTTCTGAATTTTGACCACTTCCCATTTACGGATCCAGTTGAAATTTTGCATACAGTAGAACGTCGTTTATCCGACTCAATTGGGACCGGACACCGTTCGGATACGCGATTGTTCGGATAACCGAAAACCGAAGCGATCCATGCAGTATATGCAACCGGACACTATACGAATATTGAAAATCATCACATGCTGGACACGTGCGTGAAGAACGAGCAAAATAGGTGACAAATGTCGCAATTTTACCTTTATTGTGGAAAATAATCACTTACATGTGGTTGATAAAAAAAACAAAAAAAAAAACTGGTCCGGATATTTGACGCTCCGGATAATAAACGTTCGGATAAACGACGTTCTACTGTAATTATTCATAGTCGAATAAGTCGATGACAATACGCGAATCAATCCAAAAATAAAGGAATTTATTTAAACATTTTTAAAGATTTAGTTCTGATTAAATAATTTTTTGTTATGTATTAGAAAGAGCTAAACCCTTTAATTTTTAGATGAATGGTTGTAATTAGTGGTTCATGCCCTTAGATTGCTTGTTTTTATCTAGCAAAACAGCATCCAATTTCTGGGCTCTTCTTCATATTTCTCATGTTTGTTAGCAACGGCGAGCTTTAAAATCATCGACACTGTTTAATTAGGATATTTATTTCAGAGTTTCTCCCTTTCTTCATTTTACTTATTTTCTAACTTTTTCTTTAGGTTCCAACATAACGCGTCTCCATCATTTCTTTATATCGCTTTGTTTTGTTTGTTTACCCCTCCTGCTAAATTTTTGGGTTAAATGTATCCTGGATCTTAGAAATCAAATTGAAACAAAGAGAAGATAACCGCGATTAACTGTGATTAACTTCACGTAGGGAAAATCCTTCAATGTCAGTTGAACGAAGGTCTCGATTGTACACTGTAACACCGTTCCTCATTGTGTTGGTGTCAGGTGAAGGGCATTGTGACATATGAACTCTCTGACATCTTGGATGTTGTAAACATAGATCTGTGTAGCGAGAAACCTACTATTGTTATAGTACTATTGAGTTTATTTCAAAACTTCAAACAAATAAAAATATATAGTGTACTGTATCTACATCCACAATATCATCATTTATGTTTTCGTAAATAGGGTTTCTAAAACAAAATGGTTTATGTTTATTTCTAGGTTCCTGCCATGGCTTAATTCTAGGTATATCGCAATTTCTCTGTTTGTTGGACCGTATTTAATGACTAGGTGTCTGGGAAGGAGCCAGGTTGAATTAAGTTATTAACTGGACACGGAACTATCCAAATATATTAGAAACTGGGGAAAACCATCAAAGTCTGAAAATGAGTTTCTAGGGAACAAAGAGACTAAACTCTTCTTCCTGCTTCTACTGAAGTTAGACTAGTAAGATACTTTCTATTTAGTCTGACTATTTTTATGTACAGAAACGTTAACCATTTTTATATCACATATTTTGTGTGTATTTTGTTTGTTGATGTATCAATGCATAATACATAAACAATGCATATAATTTATTTAATCCGTGCAAACCACTGTGGACTAGACTCTTGATTTCAACAGATAACAGTCTTACTTGGAATAACCCACTGTGGATTAGAAAGTCTTACTTGGAATAAACCACTGTGGATTAGAAAGTCTTACTTGGAATAACCCACTGTGGATTAGAAAGTCTTACTTTGAATAAACCACTGTGGATTAGAAAGTCTTACTTGGAATAACCCACTGTGGATTAGAAAGTCTTACTTTGAATAAACCACTGTGGATTAGAAAGTCTTACTTGGAATAACCCACTGTGGATTAGAAAGTCTTACTTGGAATAACCCACTGTGGATTAGAAAGTCTTACTTTGTACAACCCACTGTGGATTACCTTGAACAACCCGCTGTGGATTAGAGTCTTAATTTTGAATGTACCGTAGAGAGTGTTACTTGGAACATGTAAGTAGAGACAGCCCTAAAGGTCTGATCAACAGTGAGACTTGGACCTGGACAAAATATAAAGGTAAAGAAAAGTCGTTAGCAAGAATGTTACAAGAAAGACAGGATCTATGATGAAGGTCCTGTGAGAAGATGCAGCATTAAGTAAGCCATAGACAACGTACTGGTGGTTATTAGAGATTTTCTACTTAAACCAGGTTCAATACTTACAATCCACAGCATCTATCCTGCAATACTCGCTATATACAGTGTGAAAAAACAAAGTAACATTTTTGCATGATTGACAAAGAAAGATTGAGTTTCATGAGTTTTGTAGCTTTAATTTTCAATCCAATTTAAAGTAAATTTGCTTATTTATAAAGAAGTTTTAAAAGAGCTTCAAATAGGAGAGATATGATCAGTTTGTGTAGAGCAACGCTTTGGACGTTCGATTTTATTTTGTTTTATATTCAATGCTGAAAATTATTGATATAGTTGTTTTTTGTTTTGTAAGGCATTTGAAAACTTGGATGAAAGTATAAATGTGTGTGTGTGTGTGTTTGGAAGGTATTTGAAAACATGGTTGCATCAATTAATCAATTATCTATCTATCTATCTATCTATCTATCTTAATTTTTATCTGTGTATATGTCTATGTACCTATTCTATTCATTACTATATTTTTAGGAATACTTTTTATTTTAAATTACTATTAGAATTGCAAAACTCAAACTGTGAAATGCAACGGTTTAAATAAAATAAATGTTATTCTTATTTCCCTTCTTATCCTGTTCTAGACATAAACATCTCAAAGCCATACAAAGCCTGACGGAAAAAAGAAAGGAAATCCTCTGAGTTTGCATTTCGTTGGGATCAGTTGCTAACACCTCCTTCCTTGACACATTCTATTGTATACCCCCCACTCTCTGAGTCCCGGAAAATCAAAACATGAAACTTTTTTTCTACCTTCGTTCCGAATTGCATTTTCTCTTCAGCCTCTAAATTCAGCCGGGACTTTACTTCACAAAAAGAGGTTCTAAGAGATTGTGTACTAATCCTTTCTCTTGTTGTGATGCACAAGTCAGACTTTACAAATGGGGAGTACTTTATGTTCAACATTTGACCAGAGCATTACTAATTGTCAGGACGTAGATAATTTATTAATAGATTTTTAAATGTCTAGGTAGTAAAGTGTACTTTTAAATGCAATATGTGTGTGTGTGTTAAAATAAATTATGTTTTGCTTGAAAATTATACCTGTCCCGAAATTCAGCCTAAAAGACACACCATACATAGTCAGTTGTGCATACATTAACAAATGAGGTGTAGGATGATTTAAAAAATAAAATATGAATTTAATACATTTATCTTTATACACTAATAGGGAAATTAATAATGTAAATGATAAGTGATAACAAATACATATGAAGATATTAAAGCATAAGTCTAGTCCAAGTAACTAATTAAATAGTATTAATAAAGTAAGCACCTTATATTCTATTACTTGATAACATTGACGTCAACAGCAATTCAGTTTCAGTACTCATGACAAAGTTTCATCACCGTAGCAGGTACTGTTCAAACTGTCTAGAAACATCAGAATCTTGATAGTAGCGTAGAAGAATCTTCCGATCAAGAATAAAGACAACGATGATGGCAATAGTGTTCAGGGTAATACCAGAACCCACAGTTGTCCCACAGTAACAAGATGTAGAGCCAACACTGAAACCATATAGAAATAAATTACAAAGATTCTAACGTCTGATCTAAAACTACAAATAGAAACGAATCAGAATAAAGAATAGCGTTACAATCTAAGCTCAAACTCACCCTAAACAGGGATCAAAGAGTCCTACCAACAATATATCCAAGGCAATCGCCAGGACTGTCCAGTAAAGTAAAGCAAAGGAAAAAATCAGGACCACAAAAAGTGCACAGCTTGTTTATGAGGGACCAAGATGGCAATAAGGCCCAACGAAAGAAATGTGACGTCACATCAAATGACAAAACGACACGGGGAAAAAATACTACACAAAATAAAATGACACAAATGACGTCATCGTCTATAGAAGAATGCGACGCATTGTGACCCCCCCCCCCGTTACTACGCCTCTGCTGACTTCAAACTCTATGTAGACTTAAAACTCTGTAGTGACTTCAAACTCTACGATGACTTTAAACTCTGTAGTGACTTCAAACTCTGTGATGACTTCAGACTGTTTCATGTATTTGTATTCCCATTGGCTACGTCTGCTAAAGTAAAAGCTATGAAGTTCGTTAAAATGACTTTATCCAATGACTCTAGTATTGAATGTAGATGTTATAACGCATACGGGCAACTACAAAACTGTATACAATTAGTCAAGAGATACTTTACTTTTGGTTTTACAATTAGCGCCATCTAGCGTCACTCATTCCTTAAATTTGTTGTGTTTTGTGATTCATCAGGTCTGACTTGTATGTGTGTAGGAGGTGCTGATTCTTCTAGTATGTACTTCAGGAGCAGGGGGGGCTCTGCAATAAATTAGAACCGCGAGTGCACGAGATTTAGACCGCAAGCAATTTGAAGATAGATTGAGTCAACTTTGCCTATACGACCTCTTTCAATTCAAATTGTCTTTTCAATGACATAAATGTTCTTAAACCGTATCAAAATACGTCGATCGTTTATGATATATGTTTTAAATTATTTAATAGAAGTTGAATGTTATGGTCTTATTCGATATACAAATGCATGTTTTACTTTCACAAACCATACAGGTGCAACTTTCTTGCACCTCCCCCTCCCCTCCCCACCGTTCTTAGTGATGGATTGGTGCAGACCTTATCGAAGCCAAATGTCACTTGATCGTGCCAGCACATAAAGTAGATGGCAGACGATGCGACTCGGACATTCATGTTTTACACGAGCGTTATCACACAAATCGAAAGACCACGTGCGGCCCTACGTCTGCTTTTATTGCACCAATCAGATTAAATAACAAAGGAATTTGAACGGATTATCTGAGGTCTGCATGTGTGAGAGTGTTGCACTGAATTCAGCATACTGACTGATATGGTTCTAAAGTATTCAAACGAAATTGTGCAAATTATGTGAAGCCACCTACGAAATTGTGAAGAGATCAAAAAGTAGCTAGAGTTTAGTTCAAACTAGAAAAGACTATTGCTATGAACACGGAAAGAATTGAGTAGACTTTAACTCCATGCATTACACAGACCTTTCCTTTTATTACACAACAAGCTTTAGAACAAAAATTACTTAAAAAAAACAAAGCTTATTTAAGGGAAAGAACCGATAATTGTTGCCATTTATCTGAAAAATTACAGGGTTTAGCTCTTTTCTGCTATATGAATCAAAATTAATTAACTAGTACTAAATGTTAAACTAACTGGTTATTTTTTTTTTTATTAATTCGTGTATTATCAAACACTATGAATAATTATGCAAAATTTCAACCTTATCTGAGAATGGTAAGTGTCAAAACGTAATTGCAGAAAGAAATACATGCATACATCAACATCTCTCAGCAGCATTAATTCCTCATATTTCAATATCAAACAAGATAATTAATCACCAACAATTAGATTTATTAAATGTTTTGTTGTTGTTTTTAGACAGACATACAATGTGAGTCAATATGAGCTTTATAAAAACAACGGTGAGCTCGACTCTTTGTCGTAAAAACCCGCAAATGTCTGCAGTCTGACTCGCTGGTCTGAGTTTCAGGTCTAAGTCACTGGTTAGAGTCACTGGTCTACGGCTCTGGGTTCACTCACTGGTCAAGGTCTATGTTCTGAGTCACTGGTCTGAGTTACTGATGTGAGTTACTAGTCTGAGTCAGTGGAAACTAAGTGGCCTGAAATTTTACCTCTTGATTCGTCACATCTGGTTGGAATAATTGTTTCATACTATTTGAAACAATAAGACTAGTGATAGGAGTCTCAGATGATGATAGTCAAGGCTTATATCGAGTTAAAGTCAGACAGAGTCTTACTAAGTCTGAGTTAACCATAGTTCACAAAACTATCAGCCAGATTCTTGTAACTTGTTTTATACATATATATCAGAAGCACGATTTTAGATTATCTTTTGATATTGTTGTTTTAATTTAAAAAAAAACTGAACAGCCTATAATAAGATTTCTGCTTATAGCGCATTTATTTATTTGTTTATTATAAGGAGGAATTAATTTAAAAAAATTAAGTGGCTCATTTTCGAAAACAGAAAAAAGGAGCTGTTGCATCAAAATTTTGAAAGATCTAAAATATCATAATGTCCGATTTTTCTTTTCTTTTCTCATTTCTGAGATCTAAACGGGATGGACGGACAAACAGACCACACAAAACTAATAGAGGCTATTCCCTTTCGGGGGCCGCTAAAAATGATTAATGAAATATGAATTTTTAAAAATGTGATTGAGACAAGATAATTTTTAAAAGCATTTTAGATAGAGCTAGTGTAAGTCTTTAAATTGGAAGAGCATGCTCTAACTTCCTGGAACTGGCACAGAGCTCTAGATAATGGACACTAAACAAGAGCAGTCAACTTAACTCACTGGTCACATCTGTGATGGTGACAAAGTGCAGGGTGCCGAGGGCGTGAGTAGGAAATCAAATCGAGCACTCATCTTCATGGAGGTATAAAGAGGGAGACTTTTTTTTCTTTTTTTTTGGTGTTTCTTTTCAAAGGAATCGCTTGACCGCACTTTGCCGTTCGGGGCTGTAAATTTCCTGGACTTTAATTTGGTTTGACCGTCTTCCTCCACCCACGCACACAGCTTGAATGTGGAGGCACACTACACAACAGAGTGAGTACTTATTAGACTTAATCCAATGGGTGCCCAGAGAGCTGGCTAAATGTCATCTCAATGAAGTATGGTGCTAGAAGAGAGAGAGAGAGTGAAGAGCAGCCAGTTGTTCAAGGTTCTAAATAGATGACATTGTCCGAAGAGTGACAAATTTTACGTGTCTGCTCAGACTCAGAGATCTGCATATTTGTTATATATATATATTGCAGACATAGTCATAAATATAGAGACTGGCCTCTCTGTCTTTCTCTCGTTATCTTTTTCTCCCTCGTCTCTTTCTGTTCTCTCTTTATCACTCCGTTTCTCTCTTTCTCTCTCTCTCCCTACTATCTTTCACTCTCTCTCAATAGTCTCTTTCTCCCCTCCTTGCTTTATCTCTCTCTTTCTTTCTCTCTCTCTCCTCTCTTTCGCTCTCTCCTCTCTCCCTAGTATTTGTTCTCTCAAGTTTATGAAATGTACATTCGTGTATCATCTCAATCTTCTAACTATTAGATTATTTTCTAAAACATTTTTAACTGCACATAATCTATAGAACAGACGTTTGAATTATACTTCTTCCCATGGGCGTAGCCATGGAGGGGTTGTACTCCCCCCCCCCTTCCAATGAAATTTCCCCTCCCGCGGGATGAGGGAATTTTGCGATGATTTTAATGTTAAACCTTCAATTGCACCAATTCAGACAAGGCGGATTTTTAGTTTATAATCACCCTCCAGGGAGTTTTGAGGTTAAAACTATTTTCTGTAAAACAAAAACAAAAAAAATAAAGGCAAAGGACAGTCACCAAATTCCATGAGCGTAGCCAAAGAGGGTTTTGTGTTTGAAACCCCCTTCCTATTTTTTTGAAGTTCAAATCCCCTCTTCAATATACGACTAAAGCAAACAACAGTCACCAGCGAATGATCGTAGCTAAGAAGAGTTTGAGTTTAACCCCCACTCTCCAGACGGATTTTTTAGTCTAAAACTCCCTTTCAGCGGGTTTTGGGTTAAGTTAAAAACCCCATTTTCAATATTAAACTAAAGCTATTAACAACAGTTACCATATTCTAAAGGGTTTTGAGTTTAAAAATCCCGTCTGGGTGGTTTTGAGTTATCCCCCCCCCCGATGGTTTTTACGATAAAACTCATCTTTTCGATAAAAAAAGCTAAAACAAATTACAGCCACCAAATATGTTTTGTGCTTACCCTGACCTTCTAATAAACGACCGAATGAAACTCTAGATACCGATTTCTACCAGTCACTGGCTTCATTAATAGAGTGCAGTGAATAATAGATTTGGTTTTTGACCTACAATTTTTGAATAAAAGGGTAGCAGGATAATGTACTGAATTGCTTTTTTTGTTGTTGTTGTTTTGTTTTGTTTTAAGTACCGGAAATAATTATGGCACCGGGGCTCCAAGACCCTTTAGCTACTCAAGCTGGCGGGTTGTCTATGGCACCGGGAGACCAAGACCCTTTAGCTACTCAAGCTGGCGGGTTGTCTATGGCACCGGGGCTCCAAGACCCTTTTGCTACTCAAGCTGGCGGGTTGTCTATGGCACCGGGCTCCAAGACCCTCTAGCGACTCAAGCTGGCGGGTTGTCTATGGCACCGGGGCTCCAAGACCCTCTAGCGACTCAAGCTGGCGGGTTGTCTATGGCACCGGGGCTCCAAGACCCTTTTGCTACTCAAGCTGGCGGGTTGTCTATGGCACCGGGGCTCCAAGACCCTCTAGCGACTCAAGCTGGCGGGTTGTCTATGGCACCGGGGCTCCAAGACCCTCTAGCGACTCAAGCTGGCGGGTTGTCTATGGCACCGGGGCTCCAAGACCCTCTAGCGACTCAAGCTGGCGGGTTGTCTATGGCACCGGGGCTCCAAGTCCCTCTAGCTACTCAAGCTGGCGGGTTGTCTATGGCACCGGGGCTCCAAGACCCTTTTGCTACTCAAGCTGGCGGGTTGTCTATGGCACCGGGGCTCCAAGACCCTTTAGCTACTCAAGCTGGTGGGTTGTCTATGGCACCGGGGCTCCAAGACCCTTTAGCTACTCAAGCTGGTGGGTTGTCTATGGCACCGGGGCTCCAAGACCCTCTAGCTACTCAAGCTGGCGGGTTGACTACTGTTATTCCAGTGGTGTAACGAGGGATTTGAGGACTCTAGTGGCTTGAAAGTTTTAAGGGCCCTTACATTTTGACATTGGACATCATGTCATAATGTACTTAATAAATATATAGGGCTAAATTTCAATTAAGTACAGTATATAAGTAAAATTAACAAAAAATAATCATTAATCAGTGAATATTATCGTTGTTTATTGGCGAGATAATGCAAACGTGACAAATCTCAATTCATATCGCTTCACGTCTTGCTTCTGTGCAGCATAGGCATCTATAACATCTTCTAGATCAGTGTTGTCTAAAATTTTTGACTCCACGTGAAGATTACATGGCAGTGGCGTAATATTTAATGTTTAAAAAGGACATTTATTTGAGGGTATCCCTCAAGTGGTGGTGGGGCTGGGGTGACTTTCGAATTTGGATCCCCCTCCTCACTCTAGCTACGCCACTAACTCCAGAAAGAACCTAATCTATAGAACGAAAAACGTCCGAAAGAATGAAGGTCGGAATGTATAGATTAATTACGTATACACCCACAAACCCTATACCTTTGTCTGCCCTATACCTTTGTCTGCCCTATACCTTTGTCTGCCCTATACCTTTGTCTGCCCTATACCTTTGTCTGCCCTGTACCTTTGTCTGCCCTATACCTTTGTCTGCCCTATACCTTTGTCTGCCCTATACCTTTGTCTGCCCTATACCTTTGTCTGCCCTATACCTTTGTCTGCCCTATACCTTTGTCTGCCCTATACCTTTGTCTGCCCTATACCTTTGTCTGCCCTATACCTTTGTCTGCCCTATATCTTTGTCTGCCCTATACCTTTGTCTGCCCTATACCTTTGTCTGCCCTATACCTTTGTCTGCCCTATACCTTTGTCTGCCCTATACCTTTTTCTGCCCTATACCTTTTTCTGCCCTATACCTTTGTCTGTCCAGATTGTTTTGAGTTTGTGCAAGTGCTGCTGGAGACTGTGTGCCTTCATCTGAGACAATAGCTGCTCCAAGTTATTCAACACTACAGACACTTGATCTGAGACAATAGCTGCTCCAAGTTATTCAACACTACAGACACTTTATCTGAGACAATAGCTACTCCAAGTTATTCAACACTACAGACACTTGATCTGAGACAATAGCTGCTGTAAGTTATTCAACACTACAGACACTTGATCTGAGACAACAGCTGCTGTAAGTTATTCAACACTACAGACACTTGATCTAAGACAATAGCTGCTCCAAGTTATTTAACACTACAGACACTTTATCTGAGACAATAGCTGCTCCAAGTTATTCAACACTACAGACACTTAATCTCTTCCGACTACCAATGTCTATTTTAAAGCCCTGTGTAGGCTATTGGTCAACATTGGTGTACAACATGGCTATGTAGAATATGGCTGAATAGTACATGGCTATGTAGAATATGGCTGAATAGTACATGGCTGTGTAGAATATGGCTGAATAGTACATGGCTATGTAGAATATGGCTGAATAGTACATGGCTGTGTAGAATATGGCTGAATAGTACATGGCTGTGTAGCAAACAATTATACAATATATTGTAATGTGGTTTGTTTGTTGTTTTTTTATTTGTAAGAGGTAATGAATTTGTAATTCAGGGTTTTAATTCGTGCGTTACAAACCTCTCACACGTGCCATCAGCAATGAACTTCAACCATCGCTCACTGCTTCAACCATCGCTCACTGCTTCAACCATCGCTCACTACTTCAACCATCGCTCACTGCTTCAACCATCGCTCACTGCTTCAACCATCGCTTACTGCTTCAACCATCGCTCACTGCTTAAACCATCGCTCACTGCTTAAACCATCGCTCACTGCTTCAACCATCGCTCACTACTTCAACCATCGCTCACTGCTTCAACCATCGCTCACTGCTTCAACCATCGCTCACTGCTTCAACCATCGCTCACTACTTCAACCATCGCTCACTGCTTCAACCATCGCTCACTGCTTCAACCATCGCTCACTGCTTCAACCATCGCTCACTGCTTCAACCATCGCTCACTGCTTCAACCATCGCTCACTGCTTAAACCATCGCTCACTGTTTCAACCATCGCTTACTGCTTCAACCATCGCTCACTGCTTCAACCATCGCTCACTGCTTCAACCATCGCTCAATACTTCAACCATCGCTCACTGCTTCAACCATCGCTCACTGCTTCAACCATCGCTCACTGCTTCAACCATCGCTCACTGCTTCAACCATCGCTCACTGCTTCAACCATCGCTCACTGCTTCAACCATCGCTCACTGCTTCAACCATCGCTCACTGCTTCAACCATCGCTCACTACTTCAACCATCGCTCACTGCTTCAACCATCGCTCACTACTTCAACCATCGCTCACTGCTTCAACCATCGCTCACTGCTTCAACCATCGCTCACTATTTCAACCATCGCTCACTGCTTCAACCATCGCTCACTGCTTCAACCATCGCTCACTGCTTCAACCATCGCTCACTGCTTCAATCATCGCTCACTGCTTCAACAATCGCTCACTATTTCAACCATCGCTCACTATTTCAACCATCGCTCACTGCTTCAACCATCGCTCACTGCTTCAACTAAGTTTGCATTAGATCTAAACCAACAATAATAAATCTTTGCGATTAGAAATATTTTTACTAATTGTTTTTCTTTAGTGCAATTTCATGCTTTTAACTTTCTCACTACGCTCTGATTCTATCACTTCTCTGGACCAGTAGGGGGGGGGGGAGAGAGAGAAAGAAAGGGATATCTGGTTTATTTTACCGGAATCCTATTTTTTAACCATATAAAAAGGAAAGACCGAATTTAAACGCATGACTCAAGTGTCCTCAACCCGACATTATAATCACTCTGCTAGTGAAGTGCGTATGAATATAGAAGAGTTATCTACTGTGTGTTTCAAACATAGTTTATAGCAGTGACCTATAAAGGTTACTAATTCAGCTTACACGACCAACTCAGTTGAGTACACTTTCTTTCCTTTGTTCGAGATACCAAACAAAAGAATTGATTACCAATAGTTAATTTACAAATGTTTAAAAATTGATTCTTGTGTTGTCAGGTAAAAGAAATAATTGTGCAGAATTTCAGCCTATCCGAGATTGGGTGTGGGAGAACTAACGTGTAGAAAGGTTTGGCTAGACAGACAGACAGACAGACATAAAGTAACCTAAAGAAACAAAAAGAAACTAAAAGAAAAGGAAATCGGGAAAGATTTTGAAAGAAAAAAAAGAAAACAATTGACGTTATAATGGTTTCCTAGTCGTGTGGTAAGCGCTCTCAATTGACGTCTCATAGGTCCCGTGCTAGAACCCTGCCTGAAATCACCCTCCCCCCTCCAACCGTCCTGCGGGAGGTTTGGGCGAGGGTGTAATTATCTTCAATTCTAAAGACACAACTGAAACGTGTAAAATTGTACAAAAGAAATATTGAATGATCATTCTAGCCAACCTAATATATAAACAGAATTTCTCCTACAAGTAACAGAGCTTAGATATTTGATTCCACTGCCATGCTACTCAATCAGAAAACTCTTAAAAAACGTTGATAATTAACATTTCATCTATTGTGTACACCGGATACACACATACCTCCTTTATACAACTTATAATAAAGGCTTTGAGTCCGAAGATTCAAGACAATTGCAACGTATAGAGCAGAACTTCAAATTGAGTAAATATTCTTTGTTTCTTATAGATTTGCTTTTAAAACAAAATGAATATTTCCCCCTGTCTCCCCGAAAACAAATTCTGGTTACTCGAATGTATAGATGTACACTTTATGCGAAAGAAACTTTGTTTATGCTCATATTGTCTGGCTTCCTGTTTTCTCTCCACTTGTTGATTTGTATACAAAGATGGAGATACCATTGGAAAAGAGGTTTATTGCGTCATCAAAACTTGATGTTCATTAACAGACGGTGCGTAAAATTATTCAAGTTGTTAAACTTTTGAATCAATAATGCCTTACATTCGGAAGTTCCCGAAAGCGATAGTCCTTTCAAGAACGCGATAGTCCTTTCAAAACCCATTATGGATCTAGACCTAGATATAGTCTCTAGCCAAATTTACATTTATTTTTTTTCTACTTTGAAAAAGTTATAAAGGTCAAACTCGAGTTTTCCCCGTGTGGCCTGCTAGTCATTCTTTTCTCAGCGCTAGACAGCAACTGTTCAATTTCTAAGAAAATCGTTAGAGCCGTTTTTGAGGTCAGCGTCCGCCAATGAAGGAGTGATTTGAGTAGAGGTATAGTAAAAGCAAAATTAGCTATAGATGAAAATCTCTAATAACTCATGATTTATAAACACTTGACATTGTAACACTACGCTTCTGAACTCTAGTGGTTAAACCCGCCACTATTCCAAACAAACACCTGTCAAACATAAGTGTTGTCCCAGCAAGTGATCTATCTTAGTGGCTCATGAGAGAAACATTGCTAGCTCTACGGACAGGTCTCTAGTGTTCTTTCATAGTTGGTCCTGAAATTTAGAAAGATACAGAGAGGGAGAGAGAGAACAAAAGAGAGAGTGGGAGAGAGCAAGAGAGAGGAAGAAGCATATATAGATAGAAAGAGAGAGAGAGAGTAATAGAGAGAGAACGAGAGGGAAGAGAGGGAGAGAGCAAAAGAGGGAGGGAATAAAGAGAAACAGAAAGAGAGAGGGGGAAAAGAGAACGATAGCAAGAGTAAGAAAGAGATTGAGAGAAAGAGCGAGTCAGACAAATAAAGGGAGAGTGTGATAGAGGATGAGCGCCCGCAAGACAGAAAGTCGGAGAGAAGCGGGACTAAGAGAGAGAGAGAGACAGGAGCGACCTCGTGCTAATCTGGTTAGAGTCTATTTAAATAATAGATTTAAAAAAAAAAGATTTGGGACGATGTAGGTCATGCTAATTTAATGAAACATTTGTTCACTGCTCTATATAATGTATAACACTAGTTGAGAAACACAATTGAAAATAAATTGAAAAAAAAAATGTTGCGTAGCAACCATAGCTCAATGTGGCCCATAGCACCTGGACCCATGATCAATAGAAGCCTTTAAAAAAACTGCATAAGATTAGTAAACAATTCAAATGTCTCGAATTCTTGCGTAATGTTCCTATCATCTTATTTCTGACTAAAAAAAAGCTACCTGTATTGAAATAGCTTTTTGTAAATGCATTGATTCCTTATTGGCTGACTGAGTTTAGTTTTTGTCCTACTTAAGGAGGTCACGATGAGATTCTTGAGCCCGAGCCAATGGGGACATTGCTACGCCTCTAAACAGTGTGTCTTTGAACTTCAAAGGACATGAAGCATTGTCTTTCAGTCCAAAGAGTGCAGTATCTTAGGTGGCGACGAAAACCCATCTGTAACCTACATAGTTCCTCAAAGGACATTAATCTCTCAACTTAATCTTTGTAGCTGAAGTTCATAGTATAAAAGTAGCATTTGAATGGAACATTTCTTCTTGCCTCTATTGTATTTGGTTTTTTTCTCATATCACTTGTCTATTAGGCAATCGAAACTTTTATATAAGTGTAGTCTTATAGCAAGATGAACAGTTTTCATACATCTACATAGTCATTTGACCAGTCCTATTAAGTCTCGCAACATCCTAAGACACATCTCCAGTTTCTATCCATTCTTGTTATGAAACTCATTAAGAACCTAAATAATAGAGTGCCCTAAACAAGCATGTCCCTATCCAAACGGACCATTTAATGGCGGATATCCGCACCGTCGGGTCGCTTAAGTACAGAGAAGGAATATGGCGGGAGTTTGTCTTGTGTATTGGACCCTCGGCCTCGCCTCTATCCCAAGCCTTGGGCATCGGGATGTAACAAGTTTGCTTCTGCTTTGGGTCCTCTCAGACAAGACAGCAGCTCGCAAGCGAGGAGAGCTTCCATGGGCCTAGAGTTCTAAGAAGCTTCCATGGATGATTGCAAAAGATTTACAAGTTTAGACTTCATATATATTTTCATACATTGAAACAAATCCATAAATAGACATCTTTTTGGTGTATCCGGTATTACGAATACAAAAAAAAACATGAATAATCTAAGTATTTTAATAAACCATATATTTATTTTAATTATATTAAAAAAATCAAACTTCGAACAAAGAGCAGATTACTGTGGTTAACTTTAAGTGTGAAAATCTTTAATTAATTGAATGTCCACCAGTTTGACATTTAACTTAGTTGCTCCACAGACACTCATCTTCTTTCCTTTTCTTATTCTTGTCATTTGTATTTGGCCATTAAATATTATCGCCATTGTATGGAGTCTCATCCATTCGACGACTTCAATAATAGCTCGAAGAAAAAACCCAGAATCCAAGCTAAGAAACAGATGGCGTTCAAAACGCTCGACTCTGCTCCATTGCATGCTTGTAGTTCGAGGGTAATACTCAGGGATTAGGGACGAATTAACTTTACTCCTGGTTGAAATTTCAATCAATAGTTTATTCCGCGGTGATCTGTTGAAGCGTATAACCGCAACAATAACATATGTTCAGTGTGAATGGGCGTTGTGCTCTTGGTAGGGCGGACAACGCTTGACACGTTTTGATAGGACAAGACTACTGTGGATATACAATACGTCTAGCGAAATCGATTACTTTGTCATATAAGCCCACGTGATATCGAGCTTGAAGAAAACGTGTTTGTTTTTTACAAGCTCGATACTTCAGCTTGATATCAATGTCTACAACTTGAGAGGAAGCATAAAATAACGATAAATTAAAAAAAAAGTAATTGAAAATACCGAGCTAAAAGGCGATTGAATTTTCAACACTACGTTTGGGTTACAAGAAGGGATCCAGCATTATGGGGTTTAACGTCGAGGCGGCCTTGGCATTCGTCGGGCCCTTCTGGAGTGTCAAATGCTAAGGATATCATTCTTTGTGTTTTTATAGTTATTGATTAAGCTGCCGGAAGGGCTTCAACAACATTGAGTAACAAGTTCTTATTTATATATTATTGTAAAGGTGTAATATTCAGCACCCTGTATTTCAGTATATAGCGCATTGGTACCGTACATTAGAATTGGTTTCAGATGTCCCACATAGCCTATAATGGAATAATGTGACAATGAAATCTCCTTATCGCGGAGTTACAAAAGGAGACACACAGTGAGATATGTAGACAGAAAGAGAGGTGGGGGTGGGAGAGAAAGAGAGTAATAGATAGAAAGTAGCCAATAATGTCCCTGAAAATCATTTACGAGAGTAACCCCTATATTAGTGGATGGCTGCCTGGTCGTGCGGTTTGCACGCTGGACTGTCGTTCAGATTTATCGATGGTCCCGGGTTCAAACCCTGCCCGCTCCAATCCCCCGCCGTCCTGCGTGAGGTTTGGACTAGGAAGTAATTATCTTCAACTCTGAAGGAACATCCGAAACATGTAAAACATTTTACAAACAAACATTTTATTAACTTACTGAGAGTAAACCCCTATGTTACCTTCCTGACAGGGCCGGTCTTGGGCCCCTGCAACCTATGCAGCCGCAGTGGGCTCCGCATTTTCATAGGCCCCGCGTAAATTCTAGGTGTAAATTATTAAATTAAACCACTTTCACTTATTATTACAGGGTTCCTGGAATTCTCCTAAAATTGCAAAATATACGAAATAGTCATGAAAATCTGAAATTATTAAAATCTTGTGAAAACTCATGCAAATCTTCTTAAAAACTGACAAAATTGTCATTCTATATAAACAACGCCAATCCTACTCGCGATTAAAAAAACACGTCATTGTCAGCTTTCATTTAATAAAAAATGTAATAATGAGGTGAATTTTAACCAAAACAGGAAGTTCAAATACTCAATTGACTTTAATAGCAACTGGCTTGTAAATATATATCTAAATAAATCTCGACCTCTTAAAAATAAAACAAAGCGATATTTTGCTAGTCGATAGTAGGCTAAATCTAAAAGGCAGATCTGAATATTTATCTGCTTTTTTGTTGATAAAAATTACTATCTACTGTAAATGGCTCGTAAAGTTAATTTGACAGTGATTTTGTACTAAGTAAAAGTAAAATATATATAAAAAAAAGGCAAAGACGAATTTATTTCTAATACAAAATCTTAATTTTCACTTATTATCCTTATCACTACCCAGCCTAGGCCCCGCGCAATCCGTTTCGCATAGGGCCCGCAATCTGTAGGACCGGCCCTGCTTCCTGAGAGTGACCCCTATGTGACCTATCTGAGAGTGACCCCCTATGTGACCTTCCAGAGAGTGACCCCTATGTGACCTACCTGAGAGTGACCCCTATGTGACCTTCCAGAGAGTGACCCCTATGTGACCTACCTGAGAGTGACCCCTATGTGACCTTCCAGAGAGTGACCATGTCATCGAGAAAATGGTAACCTTGATGAACGTCATTTAATTTAATGTGAAATTGTTGAGCCTAGAGTGCAAGCATGAACATGTGACCATAATTTATCAGATAACCGGAAGTACGGATACAAGGAAGAACGAGATCTTATTAGACCAGCCAAGAGAGAAGTTAAAAGGTTGGCGAGTGTTAGACAGAGAGTAGTTATTCGTCAGGAAGTAAAGTTGTAGTTTGTAGGGAATAAGTCCTAACTCATTGTGTATTTTAAGATATGGAGTATGTGTATGAGTTATATATTTCTCATCTGTTGGGTTTATTTCATTTATGTTTGGCTTTATCTAGATCCATAGGAAAGTTTCGTCCCCTGTATATTCATGCAAATAAACATTGTGTTCAAGCAATAAGAAGACGCATTGGGTGAGCGGTAAAGCGATTGGCTTCCGGACATGGGATCGAGGGTTCGAATCCTGATGAAGCCTGGGATTTTTAAGTCCATCCAGCTCTAATGTGTGCCTGATATTGGTTAGGGAAATGTATTTTCCTGACATTAGGTACGGAAAAGTAAAGGCGGTCGATCTTTGTGCTGGCTACATGACACCCTCGTTAACCGTGGGCCACAGAAACAGATGACCTTTACATCATTTTCTCCATAGATCGGATATCAAGTCTCAGGACTGTACAGACCGCTGACCAATGCTACGCCTACAAAATACTGCAAGCTATGACATAACGTGGTCGAGAGGCTAAGTGGGCTTGAACTTCGCTTGTCTCGGCTACCTCGAAAAAGGCTCGAGGTTCGACAACCGACTCGGGCAGAGTTGCGTTTACTTAGCGCCTAAAGGCAGCACGGAAAAACATCTCCCCCCTCCCAACTCTCCACAAATGAGATTGGACCAAAGCGCTCTGAGCATGCTATAAGCATGAAAGAAGCGCTATATAAAAGCTATAATAATAATAGCAATAAATACATTGAAAGACCACTGCAGTCTCTTACTGAGAGAGTAGCCCCTATAATATATTACAAAGAGTGACCCCACAATGTCTTACTGAGAGTGACCCCACAGTGCCTTACTGAGAGTGACCCCTACAGTGTCTTACTGAGAGTGACCCCACAGTGCCATACTGAGAGTGACCCCTAAAGCATCCTACTGAGAGTGACCTTAGTGCCATACTGAGACTGGCCCTTACAGTGCCTTGCTGAGACCACAAAGGATCCTTTATGAAAGTAATCACAGAGTGCCCTAGTTGAGAGTATAGTCATACTTTTATTTCCTTTTAAACAAAAGAAGAAAAAAGTGAATGAGACAGGGCTATTCTAAGCCTCTGAAAAAACAGTAGTTTTTAATCACCATACCTGCATTAATGAAAGCTAGCCAATATTTGATATGCTAGCCAGACATTTTAAAGGTTACTCCTCTCTAGATGGAATGTTTTAATATAATAATCAAACCTTTTTTTTTCCTCCACACGCACACACATGCACAATATTTTTTCCCGACGTCTCTTTCCAAAGAAGACAAAATCACTTCAATGAGATACAATCATTGTATATATTGCTTCTAAATATAGCAGCACTTCAAGGGCGAGAACTGGGAGACCAAGTAGGCTTTAGTTTGTTTTATTGCCACAGACATTCCGCTCCACAATTTGATCCATGTGATCTTCTCTTATTAAACAGAGAGGACCGAAATAAATAGAATACACTAACACAAACGCGGACACACACAAGCATTGACTCACGTAGTCAAGAACAGGAGTATAGAACACAGATTTGCAGTGGCGTGGCTAGGGTAGATGATTCCTGGTGCGGCACTACTTTTCATAACTGCGTTGCGCCTATTTCCAATTAACTATTGGGATCATTAATTCATACTTAGAGGTAATGTTGATGCTCTTTACCAGCTGGTGCCCACGATTATTGGATTGTCTCTCTAGTTTCCTACAGCAGACACGCGGAAATCATCATCCATCTGACTTGTGCACAATATTGAGGACTGTTTTTGACTGCTGGTAGACAACTAAAGCACTGTAGCATTGTAATATTTTAACTTATAAAGCTTGAAATAATTTAAATAAACTTCTTTTCTTAACAAGACTAAACAAAACTTTTATTACATTGATACAAACAAATTTAGTTTGAGATAAAAATGAAATAAACGAATTAGTACTGATATAAAAGAATATTTTCAATAAAACCTGACTGACTACAAACACACGTCTTTACATCCTGGCATCTTAGACTCGTCTGGCGTACCCAAGACAGCTTACGACAGTGCCGCTTAACTTGTATCATTCACACTGCATAGCTGCCAACCAATCGCTAACTTCTTCACACCGTCGCCATAGAAATATACACTCATACATATATACCATAACATCCACATCCAGGATTATTTTTAAATTCAATGTCTTTAGTTAGTTTCCAATCCTAAACCTCTGCGACACACACACAGAGCACGTAATTGTTTGAAAGTGTTACATCGTATGTCACAGGCTGAAAGGTCTACACACACAGAGCAGGTAATTGTTTGAAAGTGTTACATTGTATGTCACAGGCTGAAAGGTCTACACACACAGAGCAGGTAATTGTTTGAAAGTGTTACATTGTATGTCACAGGCTGAAAGGTCTACACAAAAAGTGAGCTTTATATTTTAACTTTCTATTCTACATTCTCTGTCTAAGAGCATCTATACGTTTCGATCTATCAGACATTCCAAAAGTACTCTCTCTATTTTTTTTTAAACTTATATAAAATCTAATCACCCTGTCTGTCTGTCTGTCTGGTAAAAGTTTGTACACGCTATTTCTTCTATTTCTCTCCGACACCCATGCTCGGATCAAGTTGAAACGTTGCACAATTATTCATTTGTATACAGAAAACATGAAACAAGACCTGAAACAATTAAAAGAAACCTAACCAATTAAGTCAATTAATTACTGGAATTAATTATTTTGTTTGATATTAACAAGGGAAATTAATCCTTCAGTTTTCACAGATAAGACTAAATGTGTAGGGTTTCGTCCACTTAGATAATTGAACACATTTCTTTCACACCCATTCTCGGATGGATCAGGATGAAACTTGAAACAACTATTTAATGTACCTAACAAAACGTGAATCAATTGAAAATAAACCATTTAGTCAATTAATTATTGGTAATCAATTATTTTGTTATCAATTATTTTGTTTGAGATCGAATAAGAGAAATAACCTCCAAGTTATTACGAGATATAGTTGTAAGTGCGGAGTTCTGTTCCTTAGATAATCTTTTTTTTTTTTTTTTTTAAAGAAAAGGATTTGTTATATTTGCTTGTCTCTATTTCAATAAATGGACAACTTGTCAGGATCTTGATAAAAGCCACGTTGTAGTATTTTCTTGCAAATGTTCCTCGTTTATTTTGTTGTCCCTAAGAGATTGTCCTGCTATCTGGAAATGCAATACATTCATGACCTAAGGCGATGTAAATATTGTTGATTGTGATATCATTGTGATAGAAACGATGTATGTTTGTACACATGATCATTGTCCTATTGATGTCAACTTTAATTACGATTCTTTATTGTCTCGTTATCAGATTCTTCTTGTTTACAAAGAAGATTCTACAGATTTATATTTAGATGTTAATCAGCGATGTTCGAAGTTAAAGTTATAAAACCTTTTACATGGACATGTCATTTTTAACAATTAATAGTGTATTTGTTTAAGACTTAATGTTATATTTTGCTTTACAGACCAGCTCATTCCTAGCTAAAATCTCAAACCTTTTAAATTCCTAAAGTACACTGTTCTATTGTTTCATATACCGAATAATGATTAACATCAGGTAAACAAGATCGTTAGAAAAAAAGTGCTAATACATAAAATGACTTTCTCTTTAAAAAGCTTATATAAACTCACTCTGTCTGTCTGTTTATCTGTCTGTCTTGTAAAAGGCACGTACATGTCATTTCTCCCAAACTCATTCTTGGATCAAGTTATTCATCGGCGTAGACAAGACAT
>JAZGLO010001746.1:0-177500 GCA_036873155.1 Biomphalaria sudanica | reverse complement strand
TTTTTAATAGATATGAATGTATCGGCTTCGGGTAAACCCATTTTCGCAAACCTACTTTTATTTTCGTAGCGAAAAGGAAAAACTTGAAAGGAACATACATCTAAATCCAATCCACTAGATTAGTAAACACAAACTATGGCCCGCAGGCCGCGGGTAATGTCCGGCTAGTTTTATATAATGATTGAATTTGAGATTAGAGTGCGGCGCGACTTAATATACAAATGGGTTTTTTAAAATTCATTATCTATACTATAAAGGAGAATGTAAGGCGTGTGTATGTATGTATGTATGTATGTATGTATGTATGTATGTATGTATGTATGTATGTATGTATGTATGTTACGAATAGAAATCAAAACCTTTTGACCAATCTTGATAAAACTTGGCATAAATGTTTGGGTACTAACTGGAACCGTGACGTATGTATAATAGCCCTAAAAAGAACTTAAGACCCTCAAAAAAAGTTGCCCAACTCTATGAAGGTATTATAATTTCATCGTTCTAAGCCATGTACAAGCAAATGTTTTTATTTGAAAAATTGATTTAAGTTCCATTCATACTATTTTTACAATCACGCATTCCGCTTTCGCGTTACTTATAGAATTATTATTTCGTTGAATTGTTTACAAAGCACTCTCAGTGACTATATCGAAAGTGATATGCAAATTAAGACCCGCGGGCCGAGGGTACCATATGGCTAGTAAGCATATATTATATAGATATTTAACTAATTTCGTTTACATACTGGGATTTCTGCGGTAGATGCAATCGCACCTCTCTACATAATTCGATGTTGGTCAATTGAAGGATCCCCCCCCCCCACCCGATCCGCCAGTGGCACCAGCTACTTCTTGGATAATGATATAAGAAAAAGATTACTCTGAATACAGGTATTAGAAAAGAATAGAACAAAGTGCAAGCTAACTTTCACCTCTCCGCAGTAGCTGCAACTTTTCGTTGACGTCCCCATCGACATGTATAGCATATGTTAATAGCAGTATTTTTTTTTAAAAACATGACCATTGAGTGTTTCCGTACAATGGTTCCACTGTGCGCTCGCTACCGCATGATAAATGTAACTGAGAGGCTCGATTTGTTTTTATTGTAGTAATGCAAGTTTCTTTATCGTCATTGTGTAAAGAGTGGATTAGTAATTAAACTAAAGAATTAAAATAAATGCATTGTGATAACGTTACAATTTATAAATTATTCTACATAGTGGTTATAATACACTTCTTGTGATTCTTTGCGGCAAGGTCGTTTTCTGTACAGCTACAGTTTGGGCGGAGGTGGGGGGGGGGGTGAGAGCATGTGGGAGGCGGGGGTTACCAGCACTTCTAGTGAAACTTTCTGAATAAGTGCAGATATACGAAGGATAAACATTTAAGAGTATTATTTTTATATAAGTTTTCTATATCAAAAATATGTGTGTAACAAAGTTCCGATACTCTAGTTCTGTTAATCTTTATCAAAAGTATTCCATAGTCAAGATTTTAATACTCATATACGGTTAACGTAGCTACCATATTACTGTTTATTATTTTATCATTGTTGAAGGTATTGCTGTGAACCTTACTTGTAGAAATACAAACCTTGGCAAGATTACAGGGATTGAGTACACAAATATATAATTAATCCATATCTGTTTCTAAATATTATCCTTAAAGATTATTACTTACATTTTGCTGAATATATTTTTACCGCCCCCGAAATGGGAAAAGACGCCATTAGTTTTGTGTGGTCTGTCCGTCCGTCCCGTTTAGATCTCGTAAACTATAAAAAAGATATTTAAAACCTTTCAAATTTCTGATGCAGAGCTTACTTTTTTTTTATTTTCTGAAAGCGAAATATTTAATTTTTAAAATCAACTATGGAAGCTGTTTTTTTTTTCATGAAAATACTCCATTTTTTGTACTATTCACCATTAATAGTAACAAAAACGGGAGACTATTTAGTAAGGGAGACAACTATTTACATATTTTAAACACATGTATGCAAACGGTTTTAGATTTTTTTTCCCTCCCCCAATTTTTTTTAAAGTATTGCTAAGTTAAGTAAGTTTTGTCATCCTAACAATTACATTTACAAAAAAGAGTTTACCTTTTTTAAAAAAGAAAAAAATCTATTTAATTTGCATATAAGAGGAACATCATTTAAGGCAACAATTAGGAAGTAGTTTTTACATGTTATCGACAATCATAAGGATGACCAGCATAAAGCTGTATCAGTATAAGGCAGTATCAGTATAACGTTGTACCAGTTTACAATTGTATCTGTATGAAGTTGTAATAATGTAACTAAGAAACATTAGTTTGTGGTTCTATTACTTCAGTGAGCTCGCAAGAATGTTATGTCAAGTGGATGGCTGAATTGAGCATCAAAGAATTGTTTGAATGTATGTGTTGGATGAAGTCCATGAAACAAAGAAAACAAAATAACACACAGGTTTCTTCACTGTGTTTTACTCAGTGTATGTTTCCCCGTCAAGCAATTCTGTTTGTACCATTGAATATACACAAAGGAAAATAAGCATTGTATTGTAAACACAATCCTAAACATACATTCGTCACAAAACAGGAACTAAAATTAGAAATAGATACATATTGTACATTAGAAACAATGACGTGTATTGTACTCAACAAAAATATCAGTGTATTTATTGCACATCAGGAAGCAATACGTGCGCGCAAACATTTCTTAAATAAATTTGCGAAGTAATGAAATGAATTGTAATCTCGCTGACCACTAGGGGTAATCTCGCTGCACACTTGAGGTAATCTCACTGCACGCTAGTGGTAAGTAATCTCACTGTACACTAGTGGTAATCTCGTGTAACTTAGTAGTATTCTCTTTGTAGCTAGGGCCAATCAGACTGGCAAATATTTGTTTTCTAGTGTTTATCAAATAACCTTTCCTCGTTGTAAACTACTACTTGTGATTAGTAATCTATCAATTGATTACTGATAGTGCATCTAAGGAAACACTGAGCGGAAGGTTAAGGAACTTTGCTAATCATGAACTTTTTAGTGCTTTGAGATACTCTGTAGTTAGTAACAAATGTGAATGACAAACAAATAGATATGATAGTAAACAATACACCGAAATACAATCAATTTATTGACTGTTTCATTTATTGGTCATAACTAAACTCGTAAAATACAGAAGTTAATTAAATCACAATTTACGTATCCGACCAATTAGCTAATTGACCCAACACTCTATAAAGCTGTTGCTCTACGCATGTATACTTAAAGTAATTTAACTACTACGCCCTGGCCAATCTCCGCCCACCTTGACCCACTCAGCATCTCTCCACCTTCAAAACATCTTCAAAAAACGCGCACTTCACTGCTTCGTCTCATCTCCCTTGTTTAGCTTTCTCGGAAAACTCCATTCATAGATGAGCTCTGAAGGAGAGGGCGGCAGGCTGTTTGCTCCAGGTTAAGTTGTTACCTTGTTAACGTCAATTAAAACTTACCTGGAGTTATTGAGTACCTGAAGACCGATGAATGGACTTTTAAATCAAACCAACATGTCGAGCGAATGTATTCTTATTAACTATGCAAATACATGTTACCAAGGATACAGGCCTTTTAGAAGACGACAATCAAGATAAACTTATATAGTTGCTATATTTGATATTGTCCCATTGTGGAATTAGCAAAGGACATAACTCATTCAGAGCAGTTTTTGTTCAGGAATGTTGACTTCTCGTCTGTCATAAACCTTTTAAAAATTTCAGGATTAAACGCTTTTTTTGTGTTGTGGATTAACGTATTGTGGGCAACTGCTAATTTATTCGCCTTGCTCACAATTATTAGTGGTCAGTATGGGCCATTGCGCATGACAGTTTCTTCCGGGACTGCCTGTGATATAAGTCAGCTTCTGGAAATAAAAAACAGCCAAACAGCAAACACGTAAACCTCTTGCAACTCAATATCTTAGGGACTACAAAACAGGATAACAGAGCTCCAACACATACTCAAGACCCTCATAAGAAACGACATTCAAGCAACAGTAGAACACGTACAGAGCACTACAGATATCGGCATGCAAGAAATACTTCTTTGGAGAGGAGGAACTAAGTACACCATCAAAAACTTCTACTACTCACCATCTTCAACAGCAGAAATAGACCTACAAATACCACACTACACAAGGACAATAATAGCTGGTGACTTTAATGCACACGCACCCTCCCTAGGATACCCATACTACAACAAGCGTGGCAAAGAAATAGAGGATGTAACAAATGCCTCTAACCTACAACTTTTGCTAAACAAAACCTCACCTCCAACATTCCTCCATAGAGCACACAACACAACTAGCAGATCTGACCTAACTTTAATCTCTACAGACATTATCAACTCTTTTAAAATTACAGTTCTTGAAGACACAGGTAGTGACCACAGACCTATACTCCTCAATATAGGAACACAAAGTAGACACTAACCCTACAATACAACTAGATGGAACTTTTAAAAAGCTAACTGGGCAGCACAAGAAACAGACACAAGACTATCAAGCATAATGGAGACAGATGTCAACACAACCTACGCATCGAAAAAACACATCCCTCTAGGTCAAGTTAGGAAATACAAACCTTTTTGGACACCTGAATTAGATAAATTAGTCAAAGAAAGAAACATGGCCTGGAAGACTAAAAAAAAGTACTAGAGAGAACAAGACAAAATACAACAAATTGACAGGGCTTATTAGATACACAATTAAAACAGAAAAAAAGAAAAAGTGGACCACAAGATGCGTACAATTAGACCTAAACAAGGATGGTCTGGACCCTTCTGCATCGGCTAGCAGGAAAGAAACAAATAACAAACCCCCAACCTATAAAAGACACTGATGACCTATTATCAGAAAACCTTAAAAAGGCCGAAACCTTCAATAAATACTTTGCTAGCATCAATACGTCACAACCAAGAAAACAACTGGACCAGGCCTTTAGCAATATCCTAACGGTAGAAGAAAAAGGTTCAACTGTCAGACACTCCCTTCACTCTATACGAGCTCAATACCGCCCAGAAAGATCTTAAGTTATGAAAATCTCCTGGACCCGATAAAATAACAAATGAAATGATCCGGGGACTAGGTTCACAGGCCCAAAACTGTATACTTAACTTCATCCACCATACATGACAGCTCAGCAGCAAAACGCTGGCTAATAGAAGAAGAAGAAGAAGAATGGGCCATTGACAAAAAAAAATTAATGTAAGGATTTTGATGTATAGAATTTGCATAATTTATTCATATAATACTCCGTCGTTCCTGACTCGAGTTTAATTGCACTTTATAAAAGGTAATACCTAAATAGGAATGTCTCTAGTATATGTAATGATACAAACATACATAACTCAAGTCTAGCAGATAAGGAAGACATTAATTAAAAACAATTAACATAAGGCTTAATCTTCTAAACCACAGGTCAAAATCTAATCACAAGTTACAGACATCGTTTAGGGAGCGTGACAAAGTGGTCTCAGTTGTACGGGGCGTCACTCAGGGTGCACCATAAAAATCGGTCGAACTTTACCTAAGGTACATTGTAAAATTGGATCTTCTATGTTGTGGGTGTCACTTTTGGAACAAAAATATGTTTTTAATAAGTTGAGTAAGATTTGAATCTCTGCTATATAAACTTACTGCCAAACATGAACTACTCCAAACAACGAAAATATTTGTTCCAATTCTGAAAAACTTCTGCGGAGTTTTACAAGACACACAAATCCAGACACAAACCACATTACCAACATTCTTGCAACTCAAAATTCGTGAAGACATTTTGAATGCAACCATCTATCGTTAGACATCTACCATCAACCAGCTACCATTAGACATCTAATAACAACTAGTTACCACAAACCATCAGACATTTACCAACGACAAGCTACCATCAGACATCTACCAACAACCAGCTACCACCAGACATATGCCATCAACCAACTACCATCAGACATTACGATCAGCCAGTTACCATCAGAATCTAATAACAAAGGTTACCAAAAACCATCAGACATCTACCAACAATCAGCTAACATCACACATCTACCATCAACCAACTACCATCAGATATATGCCATCAACCAGCTACCATCAGACATCTACCAACTAGCTACAATGAGACATCTACCATCAAAGAGTTACCACAAACCATCACACATCTACCAGCAACCAATTACCATCAGCCATCAATCCTAAACCATTTAACCTCAGCCAGCTATCATCAGTCTTTCTGCAGCGTCCAGCTACCATTCTGTGTAGTACAACGAGTTTGATGTAAGGGGTTTCTTCTCTTACCGACGCAACACAAAATATATACAGTAACACGTACACACAAACAGACATCAACAACTAACGTAAAACCAGGGGAAAAAAACATAACTATTTCAAATAACAGTCAAGATGGTACCCAATATCGAATGAAGTGATTGTTTTGAGTAAAGCGTCGTGTCTGTTCGCGTGTGAACGCACGAGAGTTCATGTGTGAGGGCACGCTCCTGGCAGGGTGCCACAATATGTCTAGTCTTCTGAGATTTTGGCAAAAGTTCCCGAGAGTGATATGATTCTCTTGGTTTGGCAAAGTTTCCACTTGTGTCTAATACAATGACTTCTGAATCTCAGCACGCTGATGTATTGGCAATAACCATACAAACAAAACAAATTTTAAAACGGTAAACTTTGCACCTTATTGTAACAGTGTAACATATGTATTGTAACAGTGCTCAGACAGACCGGGAATCTCCCATTCAGTAATCACAAATCAACCTTATGGAGTACTTTCCTATCATAATATCCTACAATGTTTGAATTCTTTAAGTTCTTTATATTTTCTTTAGGTCACCTAGATGTTTCCAGAATTTCTCGAGTTTTTATTTTCATCTGTTCACTTTTTATCCCTTAAATTGTTTTAAAGCCAAACGATCCAATGTAAAGAAAGATTGTGGTGAACAGCTTGATTTCCAAACAATTCCATGGATATGACAGAACTGTTTGTTTAGATTCGGTCTGGTTCATGACACGCTTGGAAAGTTATTCCAGATGAACATTTTCAAGAACTTTTGCTTTCCACATAATGTAGTCTTATTTAGTGACATAATGTTTTTATAATTTTAAAGAAAGAGAATTCCTGACAGCTGACCAATCTTTTCATGATCGATTATTTTGCTGTTAATATCTAATGAATTATAGATGAAATGTTTCAAAAAAGATTTCTAAAAAGTATTTTTTTAATCTTACATTAAAACGCAATAAAAAGAAACTAGTAAAAGAAAATAATTTGTAAACGTGTTGGGTGTACATTTCCCTTGAGCTCACACGGAACACGCGAAACGTTGTTTTTATTTTTGTTTTGTTTTTGTTTTGTTTTACAATGAAGAATTGTGCAAAGTTTTAAATTGATCCGAGAATGGGAAATAACAGACCGATAGAGTGGTTTGATATAAGAGAGAAATAACAGACCGATAGAGTGGTTTGATATAAGAGAGAAATAACAGACCGATAGAGTGGTTTGATATAAGAGAGAAATAACAGACCGATAGAGTGGTTTGATATAAGAGAGAAATACAGACCGATAGAGTGGTTTGATATAAGAGAGAAATAACAGACCGATAGAGTGGTTTGATATAAGAGAGAAATAACAGACCGATAGAGTGGTTTGATATAAGAGAGAAATAACAGACCGATAGAGTGGTTTGATATAAGAGAGAAATAACAGACCGATAGAGTGGTTTGATATAAGAGAGAAATAACAGACCGATAGAGTGGTTTGATATAAGAGAGAAATAACAGACCGATAGAGTGGTTTGATATAAGAGAGAAATAACAGACCGATAGAGTGGTTTGATATAAGAGAGAAATAACAGACCGATAGAGTGGTTTGATATAAGAGAGAAATACAGACAGATAGAGTGGTTTGATATAAGAGAGAAATACAGACAGATGCAAAACTGTTGCATTATACAATGTATCGGTAACTTTGATATATTAAATATTGCCATCGTCTTATGGGCAGATGATGTACAAGTCTGTACATGTAGTACATGTAATAAAAAAATCAAAAATTAATTGCACTAGCTAATTATAACAAGCACAGACAGCAGACTTTCATTATCATGATATTCTCACTATCTTTGCTGACTTGCAAGGTCATTTAAAAACGATATTGTTTACTAAATAGAGTTACATGCCCATAACCTGTAACCGTGTTTAAAAAAAGATGCCCAAAGGTGACATGTCACATGTCTACATGAAACTCTGGCATTCAGCAGGTCAGAACGCTACAACGAGGAAATAGTGTTAGAAATGTAGTGCTTTTGTTTTCAAACATTGCTTGATCAATCATGGCAGCCGGACATTTTAAATCGACCCTTTGGAGTGGTCACTCGTGTCGACAATGGTGAAACTGATAGCGATGTTATTTAGAAGATTTTATTTGTTTTCATAATGCCTCCGTCGGCAAAGTATATTACAAAAAAATTGTTTGATAAGGAACTAAAGTTTAGGAAACGCAAGCTTTAAATAATAAGTACATTCTCAGATGAGCTAAGATCCAAAATATATGCTATAAACTACAACAAATTTTCTCTTTCTGTCTGTTGTCTCTCTTTCTTTAATAAAATCAATCAATCAGCCAATCAATCTATCTATCTATCTATCTATCTATCTATCTATCTATCTATCTATCTATCTACTTATCTATCTATCTATCTACTTATCTATCTATCTATCAATCTATCTATCTATGATACTCTATTGATCTATGGATAGTCTGATTTTTACGTAAATCTTTCCAGGACTTTTTTGTCACAAGAATTGCTAGACATTGGTGTGTGAAGGGGTTTGTTTATTCTCTGGATCAATGGTCCATTGCACTAGAGGTTCCGTAATATAATGAATACTCTGACTGCTGGTGTTTTACCATTTACTTTTCAGCTTGTCGTTTTTTTTGGAGCTAGAGAGAGAGAGTGAGTGTGGGGGGGGGGATGTTGAAATAAAAGAGATACGTAGTTCAAAATTAAAAAGACGTTGTTGTCCCTAGATGCCAAATAATTATGTTCCTTAGTTACCGACATACGGGATAAGATGAAGACGCTGACACACTTAAGTGGATTAGTTTCTGGACTGTCATTTCTGTGACCTCAATACTCCAGGTATCGGGTCACGTCTGAGGGTAATGGAGAGAGAAGATATGATCAAACGGAAGGCAGTGTCCCTCGCAATGGCCTAATTATACATTGTTACAAGGGGATAATGTGGTAAATACAAACAGCATACATTCAATATTTAGTTGTGTACAGGAGGTCCTAGTTGAGTTCAAGAAATAACAGCATCACTCTTTTCGAAATCAAATTATTTAACCATTCAAGCAGAACACAACAAACAATTGAAAAAAAAAACTTTTTAAAAAACAAAGTCTTATCTAATGGAACGACCGCTAAGTACTCCAATTTATCAAAAAATTACAGGGTTTGTCTCCCTTTCTGCTTTATTAAACAAAATTAATTAAATAGTACTAAATGATTAACTAATTGTTTTTGGATTACTTCGTGTATTGTTATCGACTATGAATAATTATGCCAAATGTCAACATGACCCGAGCCTGGGAAGTGGGAGAGTGTCCAAACGTAGTAAGTGGACTAAGTGCTGCCTCAGCACTAAATAGAAGGGCCCATAGCTAGAGCTTGTATTGCCTGTAGGCCCTGGGTATGTGTCAGTACATGGGGTGGGTTTGTGGTAGAGGGAAGCTCCAAAATAAAATTCAGAGAAATTAAAGGGGAAATTAAGATTGTCACATTAAACTCTAAATTTTTGAACAATTTCCATTTGATTGGATCAATAAAAGTTATCTTATCTTATATGTGATTAGTGTGGCTATGTGGTTTAATGTGTACTTATTTATGTGCAGTCACAGTGCAGTGTATATATACAATGGAACATATATATGTGTATGTGTGTATGTAGATTTAAGTTTAGCATATATGCAGTTTATCGGCTAGGTTGAATTGAGAGCATTTCTTAATTACTTCAATAAAATTAAGCTTTTGGACAATTGAATCCCAAAAATAATTTAAAAAAAAAAACTAGCCATGAGGAGGGGTGGATTCGAGGGGAGGGAGAATCTAATCTGCAATTTCATCAATCACTTGATGCATGGTTCTTTTCTCGCGTGTGATTCGATCTGAAGTCAGAGGTAATGAATATGTCACAAACGAACACCTGTTGTGAGATGAAACAATTCCAATGGCGCAGCTATCATGGCGTAATGGGGTGTCTTGCGCCCTGGCCAGTGATCGCTCGGGCATTGAGAATAGTCGTTTTAAGTTTCCCGACTCTGGAACTTTAAACAAACCGAAAATGAACTCAATGCTAAGACACTATTATTTGAAAAGGTTGGTACATCAGTTACAATGTTGTACACATACATACAGAATTACCTTTTTGTCACACTTAACCTTCTGATTTATTGTAGGAGAGGCATTATTATAGCCTTAATCTGGGCGATCCCATGTGTTTATATATGTATGTGCATACATAACATATCATATGTATATATATATATATATATATATATATATATATATATATATATATATATATACAGAGAAAGAGAGATGGATGGATAGACAGACAGACAGACAGACAGATAACAAAAGTAAAATAAATCTATCGATTCCTTCTTCCTCTCCCCTAGTTTTAAAGACTTTATTAAAAAAGAAAATGAGGCAGTAGGTTAATTGCTTATGCTGGTTCAATCGAGTTCCCATGCTCTTTCTGCCTGGTAGTCTTCCATCTTGTTCTGCCCTATTCTGGCACCCTAGGCTCCAAGGTTCAACGGGTGTGCCGGCAGGAGGTGATTGGAAACATTCTTCCAGCGAGTGCCCGTCACGCTTGACTCCCCGAGTCTATCCACACGTCCCAGCGAGCAGATGGAAGAGCTGCTCGCGCGCAACTGTATTAGCAGTTTCCCTCACACCGCCTCACGTGGACAATACACACATCCAGGCACATTCAATCACACACACACTCACACACAACAAAGATTGGACTGAGCGCAAACGCAGGTGGGAAAAATGAAATAGGGTGGTGGGTCAGCATACTTTCAATGGTCGAAGTTAGTGACCTTTCTATAAACTGGATCTATTGTATACCTACCTGGAGACGTCAGAAAGAAAGATAGATAGATAGATAGATAGACAGACAGACAGACAGATAGATTACTTCGTGTATTGTTATCGACTATGAATAATTATGATAGATAGATAGATAGATAGATAGATAGACCCCTGAAGGACTTGTCTGTCGTAGTTGGGTAAGTAAAGACGATGGGTCATTGTGCTAGCCACTTGACGCCCTGCTCGTTAACCGTTGGCCAAAGAAACAGATGACCTTAACATCACATAGGTTGTTGTGCTGGACTCACGACATTCTCCGTATCCGTTTTTTATCCAAAGAAACAGATGACCTTAACATCACATAGGTTGTTGTGCTGGACTCACGACATTCTCCGTATCCGTTTTTTATCCAAAGAAACAGATGACCTTAACATCACATAGGTTGTTGTGCTGGACTCACGACATTCTCCGTATCCGTCGGCCAAATAAACAGATGACCTTAACATCACATAGGTTGTTGTGCTGGACTCACGACATTCTCCGTATCCGTCGGCCAAAGAAACAGATGACCTTAACATCACATAGGTTGTTGTGCTGGACTCACGACATTCTCCGTATCCGTCGGCCAAAGAAACAGATGACCTTAACATCACATAGGTTGTTGTGCTGGACTCACGACATTCTCCGTATCCGTCGGCCATAGAAACAGATTGACCTTCACACGTCGGAGAATAAGCTCTGAAAGGGGAGGTTTCTTTATTTCAATGTCTGATATAGGAGAAACATCTCATTATTGAATTTGAAAGAATTGTGTGTGTGTGTGTGTTTGTGTGTGTTGAGAACATAGACAAAATTAAACTTTGATCAAATTAAGAAGAAAAAAAAGGCGTGTCTTCAATTAAGAAAATAAAAAGATGGTAAAAGTTTCATTTCTGAAATTGAATGTACAAAACAAACTAGTTTAGAATTAGAAATGAGACGATTTGAAAAACAAAGAGAAACAAGGAGAAACACAGTAAACAATGGACGAGTATCAGATACGAAGCGTTTCTATGATCACAATCTCAAGGTGTTGGGCTGTGGTGGATGAATGTTAAAGCGCATGGCTTTCAAACCGAGAGGTCTCGGGTTCCAATCCTAACAAAGACTGGGATTTCGAGCTTCGGCAAGTTTTAGAATGCCCCTGAGTCCCCTCACCAATAATTTATACTTGTAAAACTTTGGAGGAGTAATCGCGGTTGGTCGTTGTACTGGCCACATGACACCCTAATTAATTAAATATATTTCTTTACACGATCTGCCTTTATAGATCGCAAGGTCTGAATACCTTTAGCTTTTTACATTTTTTTTTTTTAATTTTCTAAGTTGTATCAAGTTCGGTATATTAAATTGGTTTAAGGTATTGTAGACTAGACAGGTGTTAATGGCTGCTCCACGATTGTGGTTTAAGGTATTGTAGACTACACAGGTGTTAATGGCTGCTCCACGATTGTGGTTTAAGGTATTGTAGACTAGACAGGTGTTAATGGCTGCTCCACGATTGTGGTTTAAGGTATTGTAGACTAGACAGGTGTTAATGGCTGCTCCACGATTGTGGTTTAAGGTATTGTAGACTAGACAGGTGTTAATGGCTGCTCCACGATTGTGGTTTAAGGTATTGTAGACTACACAGGTGTTAATGGCTGCTCCACGATTGTGGTTTAAGGTATTGTAGACTAGACAGGTGTTAATGGCTGCTCCACGATTGTGGTTTAAGGTATTGTAGACTAGACAGGTGTTAATGGCTGCTCCACGATTGTGGTTTAAGGTATTGTAGACTAGACAGGTGTTAATGGCTGCTCCACGATTGTGGTTTAAGGTATTGTAGACTAGACAGGTGTTAATGGCTGCTCCACGATTGTGGTTTAAGGTATTGTAGACTACACAGGTGTTAATGGCTGCTCCACGATTGTGGTTTAAGGTATTGTAGACTAGACAGGTGTTAATGGCTGCTCCACGATTGTGGTTTAAGGTATTGTAGACTAGACAGGTGTTAATGGCTGCTCCACGATTGTGGTTTAAGGTATTGTAGACTAGACAGGTGTTAATGGCTGCTCCACGATTGTGGTTTAAGGTATTGTAGACTAGACAGGTGTTAATGGCTGCTCCACGATTGTGGTTTAAGGTATTGTAGACTAGACAGGTGTTAATGGCTGCTCCACGATTGTGGTTTAAGGTATTGTAGACTACACAGGTGTTAATGGCTGCTCCACGATTGTGGTTTAAGGTATTGTAGACTAGACAGGTGTTAATGGCTGCTCCACGATTGTGGTTTAAGGTATTGTAGACTACACAGGTGTTAATGGCTGCTCCACGATTGTGGTTTAAGGTATTGTAGACTAGACAGGTGTTAATGGCTGCTCCACGATTGTGGTTTAAGGTATTGTAGACTACACAGGTGTTAATGGCTGCTCCACGATTGTGGTTTAAGGTATTGTAGACTACACAGGTGTTAATGGCTGCTCCACGATTGTGGTTTAAGGTATTGTAGACTACACAGGTGTTAATGGCTGCTCCACGATTGTGGTTTAAGGTATTGTAGACTACACAGGTGTTAATGGCTGCTCCACGATTGTGGTTTAAGGTATTGTAGACTAGACAGGTGTTAATGGCTGCTCCACGATTGTGGTTTAAGGTATTGTAGACTACACAGGTGTTAATGGCTGCTCCACGATTGTGGTTTAAGGTATTGTAGACTACACAGGTGTTAATGGCTGCTCCACGATTGTGGTTTAAGGTATTGTAGACTAGACAGGTGTTAATGGCTGCTCCACGATTGTGGTTTAAGGTATTGTAGACTACACAGGTGTTAATGGCTGCTCCACGATTGTGGTTTAAGGTATTGTAGACTACACAGGTGTTAATGGCTGCTCCACGATTGTGGTTTAAGGTATTGTAGACTAGACAGGTGTTAATGGCTGCTCCACGATTGTGGTTTAAGGTATTGTAGACTAGACAGGTGTTAATGGCTGCTCCACGATTGTGGTTTAAGGTATTGTAGACTACACAGGTGTTAATGGCTGCTCCACGATTGTGGTTTAAGGTATTGTAGACTACACAGGTGTTAATGGCTGGTCCACGATTGTGGTTTAAGGTATTGTAGACTACACAGGTGTTAATGGCTGGTCCACGATTGTGGTTTAAGGTATTGTAGACTACACAGGTGTTAATGGCTGCTCCACGATTGTGGTTTAAGGTATTGTAGACTACACAGGTGTTAATGGCTGCTCCACGATTGTGGTTTAAGGTATTGTAGACTACACAGGTGTTAATGGCTGCTCCACGATTGTGGTTTAAGGTATTGTAGACTAGACAGGTGTTAATGGCTGCTCCACGATTGTGGTTTAAGGTATTGTAGACTACACAGGTGTTAATGGCTGCTCCACGATTGTGGTTTAAGGTATTGTAGACTACACAGGTGTTAATGGCTGCTCCACGATTGTGGTTTAAGGTATTGTAGACTAGACAGGTGTTAATGGCTGCTCCACGATTGTGGTTTAAGGTATTGTAGACTAGACAGGTGTTAATGGCTGCTCCACGATTGTGGTTTAAGGTATTGTAGACTACACAGGTGTTAATGGCTGCTCCACGATTGTGGTTTAAGGTATTGTAGACTACACAGGTGTTAATGGCTGGTCCACGATTGTGGTTTAAGGTATTGTAGACTACACAGGTGTTAATGGCTGGTCCACGATTGTGGTTTAAGGTATTGTAGACTACACAGGTGTTAATGGCTGCTCCACGATTGTGGTTTAAGGTATTGTAGACTACACAGGTGTTAATGGCTGGTCCACGATTGTGGTTTAAGGTATTGTAGACTACACAGGTGTTAATGGCTGGTCCACGATTGTGGTTTAAGGTATTGTAGACTAGACAGGTGTTAATGGCTGGTCCACGATTGTGGTTTAAGGTATTGTAGACTACACAGGTGTTAATGGCTGGTCCACGATTGTGGTTTAAGGTATTGTAGACTACACAGGTGTTAATGTCTGGTCCACGATTGTGGTTTAAGGTATTGTAGACTACACAGGTGTTAATGGCTGCTCCACGATTGTGGTTTAAGGTATTGTAGACTACACAGGTGTTAATGGCTGCTCCACGATTGTGGTTTAAGGTATTGTAGACTACACAGGTGTTAATGGCTGCTCCACGATTGTGGTTTAAGGTATTGTAGACTACACAGGTGTTAATGGCTGGTCCACGATTGTGGTTTAAGGTATTGTAGACTACACAGGTGTTAATGGCTGGTCCACGATTGTGGTTTAAGGTATTGTAGACTACACAGGTGTTAATGTCTGGTCCACGATTGTGGTTTAAGGTATTGTAGACTACACAGGTGTTAATGGCTGCTCCACGATTGTGGTTTAAGGTATTGTAGACTACACAGGTGTTAATGGCTGCTCCACGATTGTGGTTTAAGGTATTGTAGACTACACAGGTGTTAATGGCTGCTCCACGATTGTGGTTTAAGGTATTGTAGACTACACAGGTGTTAATGGCTGGTCCACGATTGTGGTTTAAGGTATTGTAGACTACACAGGTGTTAATGTCTGGTCCACGATTGTGGTTTAAGGTATTGTAGACTACACAGGTGTTAATGGCTGCTCCACGATTGTGGTTTAAGGTATTGTAGACTACACAGGTGTTAATGGCTGGTCCACGATTGTGGTTTAAGGTATTGTAGACTACACAGGTGTTAATGGCTGGTCCACGATTGTGGTTTAAGGTATTGTAGACTACACAGGTGTTAATGGCTGGTCCACGATTGTGGTTTAAGGTATTGTAGACTACACAGGTGTTAATGTCTGGTCCACGATTGTGGTTTAAGGTATTGTAGACTACACAGGTGTTAATGGCTGCTCCACGATTGTGGTTTAAGGTATTGTAGACTACACAGGTGTTAATGGCTGGTCCACGATTGTGGTTTAAGGTATTGTAGACTACACAGGTGTTAATGGCTGGTCCACGATTGTGGTTTAAGGTATTGTAGACTACACAGGTGTTAATGGCTGCTCCACGATTGTGGTTTAAGGTATTGTAGACTACACAGGTGTTAATGGCTGGTCCACGATTGTGGTTTAAGGTATTGTAGACTACACAGGTGTTAATGGCTGCTCCACGATTGTGGTTTAAGGTATTGTAGACTACACAGGTGTTAATGGCTGCTCCACGATTGTGGTTTAAGGTATTGTAGACTACACAGGTGTTAATGGCTGCTCCACGATTGTGGTTTAAGGTATTGTAGACTACACAGGTGTTAATGGCTGCTCCACGATTGTGGTTTAAGGTATTGTAGACTACACAGGTGTTAATGGCTGGTCCACGATTGTGGTTTAAGGTATTGTAGACTACACAGGTGTTAATGTCTGGTCCACGATTGTGGTTTAAGGTATTGTAGACTACACAGGTGTTAATGGCTGCTCCACGATTGTGGTTTAAGGTATTGTAGACTACACAGGTGTTAATGGCTGGTCCACGATTGTGGTTTAAGGTATTGTAGACTACACAGGTGTTAATGGCTGGTCCACGATTGTGGTTTAAGGTATTGTAGACTACACAGGTGTTAATGGCTGCTCCACGATTGTGGTTTAAGGTATTGTAGACTACACAGGTGTTAATGGCTGGTCCACGATTGTGGTTTAAGGTATTGTAGACTACACAGGTGTTAATGGCTGCTCCACGATTGTGGTTTAAGGTATTGTAGACTACACAGGTGTTAATGGCTGCTCCACGATTGTGGTTTAAGGTATTGTAGACTACACAGGTGTTAATGGCTGCTCCACGATTGTGGTTTAAGGTATTGTAGACTACACAGGTGTTAATGGCTGGTCCACGATTGTGGTTTAAGGTATTGTAGACTACACAGGTGTTAATGGCTGCTCCACGATTGTGGTTTAAGGTATTGTAGACTACACAGGTGTTAATGGCTGGTCCACGATTGTGGTTTAAGGTATTGTAGACTACACAGGTGTTAATGGCTGCTCCACGATTGTGGTTTAAGGTATTGTAGACTACACAGGTGTTAATGGCTGCTCCACGATTGTGGTTTAAGGTATTGTAGACTACACAGGTGTTAATGGCTGCTCCACGATTGTGGTTTAAGGTATTGTAGACTACACAGGTGTTAATGGCTGCTCCACGATTGTGGTTTAAGGTATTGTAGACTACACAGGTGTTAATGGCTGGTCCACGATTGTGGTTTAAGGTATTGTAGACTACACAGGTGTTAATGGCTGCTCCACGATTGTGCATGTTAAAGGAGAGAGAGGAGATTTTTCATTTCCGGTTGATAAAGAAAGTAGAACACTTTATTCAGTTTCCGTGATCCAAACATTGGCACCCACACACACACACCAACTAAATAAACTGTTGTCCACTGAAGTTTGTATTTTTAAAAAAAGAGGCTGAGGCAACATAGAATGAGCTTTAGAACGATATTGTACAACAAACATCCTACTACTGCTGTTTTAGAACACACTATTCCCAGTCAAAGATTCGAGCAAACATTAAATAATCTACCTGGTCTAAACACACATATTGAAGTGCACAAGAAATTGACAATATTTTGATTTAAAATTGGCACAGAACTAGAGATTGAAGCCGTTTTGAAACAGCGTTTAAGGGCGTGCGATCTAGAGCAACAAGTACATGACTTTCAGGGCCCATCTCATGAATGTTGCGGGGAATACAATTGAGACCCTAAGAAAAGCGCTTGTCGAAGACAGGCGCAGAAGACAGAAAACTTGAATAGACTGTGGCTTTGTCTTTATTAGGTGTGACAAACTATGCAGGTCGCGACTGGGTTTAGTCACGTGAAACACTGCACCCCCCCTAAATCTTTACCTACCATTACCTGACTGTATGGTACATTTATATACAAGACTATGTTTATTTAATGGGTTTTTTTTCAACTTAAATCACTGTTTGTTGCTAACCTCTTTGTGTTCGTGTATGGTCTATGTTTTTATTTTAAAAAATGTACATTTAAATGTTTAACGAAATCTTTGTTCCGGCCCTCATCACGCGTTGAATTACGGGGACCCCTTCGCAACTTTTATTTATATGTATATATATTTATATGGGGCTAGGTTTTGATAAAATCTTCGTATTAAAGTATTAACCTTGACCTCTCTGTCGTACTACCTCCGCCCCCCCCCCTTTTCCTATCCCTAACAATATCGCCCCCGAAATATTGAAAGGATTATTACAAATGTATCGAGCGTCAAGTAGTCAAGATAGAACTGGAATATAAATCGAGATTAGCAGACGTCCACGTACCTGCTTCTTTCTCTCAGACATTGACAAGACTGAGTAATTGTTGTGGACAAATATCCTATTTCAAAATAGTACCACAACACCAAGGAAAGTCTTGATGAGCAGGTTCTGTCGTGTTCATTCAATTACATAATTTGAAAATTCTTCTTTTTATTCCAGAGTTTTAAAAAAATTAATAAAATAAATAAGTTGGTTCAGTCTATAAGTTACAAGCTTCATGCTAAGTCTACTACTATGAATTTATGGTTCAGTTAGAATTCTAATGTGTATTAATGCATGAGACATAGTTTGCGTTTAATCTTTCCATGAAGGATTAAACCTATTTTGTTTCATAAAAAAGAATTATATGATTTCTTAGCTTTAACAACGCATATAACCTCATAACAGTATCTAAAAATAGTTCGACACGTTTAGGACCCTATTCAACTTTACCACTCACAATAAATTTGATCTGTAAATTAAATTTTTAAACATGGTTTAACGAGTCTTAAAAAAGGTTTTAGAACATAGATTTCATTTTAAAAAAACATTGTAAGGTAGCTCACAGGAAATGTAGGTCATGGCTTAAGTTCGTGAAAAAAGCAAGAGAGCCAAAATTTATAACTAAAATCTTTTTCGTGTATCTGATGTACCGGAAATGAACTCCGATTGGCATCAGGACAGGACAGACTACTCTTCCCGTAGTGCCTTGGCGAGAAACATTGCTGTTCGGCGTAGTGCCTCATATCACCCATACAGGTCTAATGCCTCATAGCTCACATATAGGTCTAATGTCTCAAAGCTCACATATAGGTCTTATGCCTCATAGCTCACATATAAGTCTTATGCCTATGGAGTGCACATTTCACAACTAGAAGAGGTAAATCCTTTGCAGCGCAGGGGTCTCTTAGGGACATTTCTTCTTCTTCTAGCCAGCTTTATTGCTGCTGAGCTGTGAGCTCTTTTGCAGACTGTGCCAAGAAAAAAAGTGTGCTGTTTTCTTCAGTTGTTCAGCACTGCCGTAAGGGTGTTGGTTATGTTAGGCTGTAGTGGAAGTAGGGTCTGCCTAAGGTGGATTAGAAAGGGGCATTCAAAGAAGATATGCTCTTATGGACATATGGAGTGGACATTTCACAACTAGAAGTAAGTCCTTGGAGAGCAGGGATCTCTGAAAGACATATGGAATGGCCATTTCAAAAATAGAAGAGATAAGTCCTTGTAGCTCAGGGATCTCTGAAAAATTTTTTCTCGAGTTAGTAGCAAGTTACAGATGGCTTTTCAGTTTAACAGAAGCAATGATTGATACAAACATTTGACCGGTCCAGCAGTCATATTCAGTTTGATACAGGAACTGTTAGCTGAATTAGAGCGTCAAGACAAAAGAGAAATGTGCTTAGAGTTAGTTATCTGGCGTCACTATTGCTCAAAGATATCTTAGTCCTAACAAAGGGGATAGAACATCAAGGAGGGCTTGATAATATGGGGGGGGGGGGGAAGGCATCTAGGATAACCCCCCGCCTAAAAAAAATAAATAAATAAAAGAATGTGAATGTGGAGGGGACGCAGTAAAAAACAAAACGCGACTTGATCTTGGAGAGAAAAGATCCATAGATGAAGAAAACGTGGGAAAAAAAAACCTCAGAAAATACCGCCATGGTTTGTTGGCCGGCTAAACCCAGCAGTCGACAAGACCTCGCGCTCTGCCACAGCGTCTTCGTGTTTGAACATCACATGGCTGTGGCGCGAGTCCTCTCTCTCCCCCATTTTCGCCACGGGTTGCGAGCATGTCTTCATATTGATAGGGAATTCTACCCTGTGCAAGTGTGTGTGAGGAATCTATACACTCTTCTGTGATTACAAATATTCGGTCCAGGCGGAAGCATATAATTAAAGAGAAAAAAAAAAGCGGTTTGCTGTATAGTATGAATTTAACCCCTTTGTAAGGGAAAAAATATACTGGGGGGAAAAGTTTAAAAATAGAAGCGTCTTGGCGCAGACTATTGGAGCGTGTCGACCTAGGATTTTAATGGTGTATGTGTTTTTTTTAGGTACAGCGGTGGAGCAAGTCCTCTATGGAGTTAACAATGCATGCATTCTTTCGTTCTAATTCCAAGGCTTATTCATAAATAATTCCTACATCCGTCTTATTTGGATTATATGCTGCTGTGTGTTTGAATGTATGTGCCTGGATTTGTCACATACGACTTTTTTTCATTGGTGTACATATTATTCCCCCAAAATATCTAGGTAAGTTTTCAAAGTACTATACGTTATTGTCTGTTGTCCGATTATTAACACATTGGGTTATCATGTAATATTAAAGATAAATATTTAATCCTAAAAAGTAACATCGTGGGATATAATATAGATATATAGATTCTAGATGTTCTTGGATGATTCTGTAACGTCACTATTGGAGCTGACAGCAGTTTAGGCATCCAACTATAGATAAGATCTGGATATGTATTTGTTGATTTTTGCCAGTTTAATTTATTAAATTCGATCTTTTCATTGCAACATTCTCAAGTGCAAGTTTTTGTTGATAGAATCAAGTCTTATGAAGGTATTCTTCTTTGGGAATATGTAATGCCAGCTTTCTAAAAATAGTAGCTCAGGCTTCTTAATGATGCTCTTCATGGTTGAGTGAGTCCTGATTGTGCTCAATTATGTATAGAACTTTGTCAGTGTGAGCACTTCAAACTAGTGCAATCTATCTATCCATCCATCTATCTATCTATCTATCTATCTATCTATCTATCTATCTATCTATCTATCTATCTATCTATCTGTCTGTCTGTCTGTCTATCTATCTATTTACCTAAACTAAATGTTCCAATAAGATCCCTGCAACTATAACAATGTCAAAGCGAGTAGATAGAAGGTTATGTTATAAGAAGATTATTGAACATCTGGTGCAATGTATTCAGTTACAGCTTCTCGTGTCTTTTATGTACGAATTCCAGTTTTTGGTCCGAGTCTTAGTGACAGTGACATTACTAATCAATTAAGACTATTCTTCTAAGTGACATCGCCTTACGATGTATGCCAAACCGACTTTACTATTAGGTAAGCTGACATCATGAAGTCCCAAAGCAATGACTTAAAGTCAATAAAGAAAATCCAATGCAACTGTACAGTTGCTTTTATTTGTATTGATTTTTTTCTATTGTTTGAAATAATGCTGAAGTTTTGCGGTCGAAAAGTTCAATCAATGAAATTTAAACAAAAACCTAAAAATAGATGTGATTGTTTTTCATAAAATCACAGTCAATTCTTTAGTGCAAGTTGATTGATGAGACATGTTAATGTGCCGCTTTTTATTTTATTGTAAGCACTATCGGATATAAGATCACATTTTTGTTTTCTTTATGTGAAGTTTTCTGTAAAGTGAATTTTCCGCAGTTGAATCTAACGTCCGAAAGACAAGTCCTAACAGATTGACATCTTGACATAGGCCTATACACATTGACATCTAGACATAGGCCTATACACATTGACATCTAGACATAGGGGCCTATACACATTGCCTATACACATTGACATCTAGACATAGGCCTATACACATTGACATCTAGACATAGACCTATACACATTGACATCTAGACATAGGTCTATACACATTGACATCTAGACATAGGCCTATACACATTGACATTTAGACGTATACACATTTGCATCTAGACATATACACATTTACATTTAGACACATACAATATTACATTTAGAAATATGCACATTTACATCTAGACACATACACATAAGCAGTTTACATGTATACTATATACGTTGTTGCTGTCATGGAGCCACCTCGTCTTGATCTTACTATTTTGTCCCATAAACATAGACTCATATGCGCATATTTACATAGAGACATAGACGTCATTGTCATTAGTCATATTTTCTTAATTTTATAAGCTATACAAAAAAAAAATATTTTAAACAGTTTTTTTTAATGATAGCTAATAATGATATGTGATGGGCTTTGGAAATAGATCTACATGAAATAATCAAAAATTGTATTCTAAAATTCGATTTTGATTATAATATATATAAAAGCATTGTAGCTTAAAATATTTGTAATGGTCTATTTGAGACATGTTACATCGTATAAGATTAAAAAGGGGGGGGGGATATAGGGAGAGAGAGGGAAGTGAGCACAGAATTTTCTCGAAAGACCAAAACATGCACTTCTCTCTCTCTCTCTCTCTCTTTGTCTCGTGCATTGTATGATACAGAACTCTCGCCCCCTGTCAATGGATTGTACGCTCTCGGCTGTATTTAAATCAAACTCTTTGGAAACGCATTTTACATTTTCCACATTGCATCGAACTTTTTTCTTTTATTAGACTCTGCACGCTTGTAGGATACCGTCTTGTTGTACACGACTGCATTCATTGGTTACACTGGGCTATGACTCTGTAACCTCGTTTTGAACCATACTCTTTTATATGACTCTGCACTCTCTTGATGCACAGTACTCCCTGAGATGACCTCACACTTTCATTGTGTTCTGTCTTAACACCGAACTCCCTGATAGACACTATTTTACGACACTCTTACCTTTACCTATCATTTAGTCTGTTGGACCTTTGGGGCACCATGCAAGATTCGTCGACCGTCCTTCTCCATTTCTCTCTGTCCTTTGCCTTAGTTAGAACCTCATTGAATGGCAGGCCCGTCCATTCTTTTATGTTGTCCTCCCATCGCTTTCTCTGTCTGCCTCTTCTTCTTTTCCTGGTACTGTTCCCTGAAGGAAAGTCTTAGCGAGCCCCGAAGATTTTGTAATATGGCCATAGATTTTTAGCTTGCGTTTTTTTACGATAGTTAGCAGGTCATCATGGGGTCCAATCGCTGCACTCTAAACATCCAAATAACCGAAATTTGATTTTTTAGTGTTGAAAAACTTTCATTTTACATTATTCTATAAAATGCCTAAATTTTAATGAGCTTTTTATCCCGAGTTCCAGGCTTCTGTGTGTGAGTCTATTTACATCGTTTTGTTGTTCAAAGACATAATAACATTCAAGAAATGTCTGTTCCAAGTAATCTGTTCTTGTATAATAATGTTGAATAATATTTGAATAAACATCAATGTTTTAAATTTAGTGCGCAACGTTCATAATATTATTAGTTTCAAATCTCATTTTTTAAAAATTATGCATGAAGTTTGGGTACTTCAAGGTTGAACTGGAAGCTATCTTCTGTCTGTAAAGCTTAGAGCAGAAACACTTACCCAGGCTGACATTTTGAAGTACCCTCCGCAGACTTTGAGATAATGAGGAGTTAAGTGAAAATTGGACCAAGGGTGGGAGAAAAGAAAACATACCTACACACACACACACACACACACGCATGAGGCGAGAAATTGTTTAGTAAACTAAAAGTTGAGAGGTGCTGTTCAAATCACTTAAAGAACTTTCTGATCCAACTAGAACTTAGAATAGAATAGTCAGTAACAAGATGGTAACAAGAATACACTTACTCACAGGAATACACACACAGGGATACACACACCCTCACACTCAGAGTGTTACACACACACACACACACAATCACAAGACAAACACTCATAAGATGTAAGCTAAGTCGTGAGTCAGTTCCTTTAAAAGTCATGAGTGACAATCTCTGCGTTGGAAGCAAACATTCAAGTAAGACCCACACGAACAGACTCACACCAAAATCTCAAATACCATTCACTCTGACTAGCACTTCGGTGGCCATGCGCAGGAGCCAAAGAAGTCCTCTTATAAATCATCATACAACTATTTTTACAATACCGACTCACAATCAACATCTCTAATTCTTAATATACCAGTCAATAAAAGCATAACATTTTTAAAAAAATAGGGGCTAATTATAATACAAACAAGAAATAATTAAAATAAAATTATAGTAATCATGTTATGTAATGATTGTGTAATGATTGTGTAATGATTGTGTAATGATTATGCTTCTATTCTCCTGAATTTTTCCTTTCTCTCTCAAACCGGAAGAGGACAAGATTTTTGCATTTTCTATTTCTTTCATAACAAAACAACAAAAGACATAATTATATTATTAGAGTTTGTATTATTAAAAGAGTGGCATATCCTACAGCGAACGTAACTGACAGTGAATATAACTATTAGCGAACATTACTGACAGTGACTATAACTATTAGCAAACATAATACACAGTTTATGTTCTCGTTTTCTAGACTACCATTCGTGAAAGTCTTCGTGTCCAGACTTCGTGCTAACTTTGTGTTGTTGTTATGTCCGGTGGCTCGAATGTTGTCAAGTAAACAAAAACAAAACAACGTCTGCTCGAGCGTGAGGCACCATGGGACTGAAAGGCTTTCGTGTTCAGGGAAATCTTACCCGAGCGGACCAATCGCATTGGAGATCTAGACTAGGTCTGGCCAATCGCGCTGGCCGACATCGTGGGTTCAATTTTCATGAATTCTAAACTGACCAATTATTTCTGCATTATGGCCGTGGAAAAAAAAAGAGAAAGAGAACTCCTGAACTACATCTAGATGTTTTGTTGGTCAGTGGTAACTGTTGGGAAAGATTCTACCACTTCCATGTCAGCACAAGGCAGGTACCGACGTCTGGAAGGAAATTATTTAGCAACTTATTTATCTCTATCTATCTATCTATCTATCTATCTATCTATCTATCTATCTATCTATCTATCTATCTATCTAATCTCTCTCTCTCTCACATATATATAATTAGGCTTGTCTTCGAGTCTGAAGATTAGTGAGGAATGCAGTATTTCCCGTGGCTGCGCAGCCCCAGCTGTGACCTACATATTTTGCCCCCTCCAGGGCAAGCATAACTATTGTCCGCAGGTGGTCGATTTAGATTTTCTTTTCGCCGTCTGCGTCTGTCCTCCTCAGCGGATTTTCTTTTGGTCTCAAATGTGTATCCCGCGGCCTTTGTGAGTGACCTCCAGCTGTATCGTTCTGAGGCCGCATGCAACCAGGTGCTCTCTTCTATGTCAGCTAAGGGAAGTTGGCGCCTATACTGGTCGTTGAAGCGTTTCCGTGGAGCGCCTCTATTACGTTGACCACCTTTACGCTCACCAAAAAAAGACTGCCTTTGACATACGTGTCCCCCATACGTGCCCTGCCCAGCGTAACTGTCGGACCATAAGAAGTCCATCTATACGTGTCCTGCCCAGCGTAACTGTCGGACCATAAGAAGTCCATCTATACTGTCCTGCCCAGCGTAACTGTCGGACCATAAGAAGTCCATCTATACTGTCCTGTCCAGCGTAACTGTCGGACCATAAGAAGTCCATCTATACTGTCCAGACCAGCGTAACTGTCGGACCATAAGAAGTCCATCTATACTGTCCTGCCCAGCGTAACTGTCGGACCATAAGAAGTCCATCTATACGTGTTCTGCCCAGCGCAACTGTCGGACCATAAGAAGTCCATCTATACTGTCCTGCCCAGCGTAACTGTCGGATCATAAGAAGTCCATCTATACTGTCCTGCCCAGCGTAACTGTCAAACCATAAGAAGTCCATCTATACGTGCCCTGCCCAGCGTAACTGTCGGATCATAAGAAGTCCATCTATACGGGATACGTGCCCTGCCCAGCGCAACTGTCGGACCATAAGAAGTCCATCTATACTGTCCAGACCAGCGTAACTGTCGGACCATAAGAAGTCCATCTATACTGTCCAGACCAGCGTAACTGTCGGACCATAAGAAGTCCATCTATACTGTCCAGACCAGCGCAACTGTCGGACCATAAGAAGTCCATCTATACGGGATACGTGCCCTGCCCAGCGTAACTGTCGGACCATAAGAAGTCCATCTATACTGTCCAGACCAGCGTTCGCAAGGACATCGCTGTTTGTTGTGCGGTCTTGCCACTGTATGTCCATGATGGAGCGCAATCATCTTTGGTGAAAGTGCTCAAGTAGATTTAGTTGTTTTCTGAATATATATATATATATACAACTATCATGCCTCTTTGTTTGACACAGAGAGAGAGAGCAGAGAGTAACAGATATTTCCAAATGTATAACTTGTGTTGCATCTATTATAACCCCCCACACAACTTAACACGATAATATTATATAGCTGTGAAAGATAATTATATTAAAATACAAATATTTAACAAAAATGTATATTTTAAAAGTATCATCTTCATGTTGGTAAAGATGTTTTGTCTGTGTTTATATTGTAAAGAAGTTGTATTAACCGAAATATAATCCCTAAACAATGTGATAAAAACAAACATCGAATAGACTTGATATTGTAACACTATATTTGAGGTCTTTGTATAGAAACTAGATGAAATTGAAAAGTTAGATAATGCTCATTTTAAGAGACACTTTGGTTGTGACACAATTCTGGATGTAGAATAATATATTGAGTTCTTTAAGAGCCGTACGTCGCTCGAACGTTTTCTGATGCAAAATTTCACCATTTTTGCAGGTTACACTTCTTCTTCTCTTCTAGCCAGCTTTATTGCTGCTGAGCTGTGAGCTCTTTTGCAGAAGACAACGATAATAGTGCGTGGTCAAGGTCCTTCCTTATCTGCCTCATTCTTTGTGACTTTGAGGTTTTTAAGCTGCCCTTTTGATGACTTTGATTGTGTGTCCTTTAAGTCCCTTCTGTCTTATTATGTGTGTGTGTTCGCATGCATTCCTGCAAGAGCCAATACTTAAATCCATTCTTCGATTCTTTTATTAAGTGTATACACGTTTGAACTTTGTTGACATTTGACATTAAAAGTCTTTGAGTGATTTGAATGATTCTTTGACCAGTAGAGATCTTACAAGCATTAAAATACATTTATTTTAAAAAGTGTATGACATATTTAAATAAAGCTTCAGTTCTCCTTAAGTGTGCAATGAATGACTTTATTAACATTTACATATAGATTGTTAGATTGTATTTCTAATTTAAAAAAATACTCTAAATTTATCGCCAAAAAAGAAACTATAGTAGTTAAATATTAGAAACAACACAATGGCAAGGATCGGATTTAGATTTGATTAGGCCCTAAGCTATTTGATCAATGGCGCCCCTTGTAATCAATATAAGACATTTTTTACCTTGCTCTTTCTTTAAAACTATTTAAAATATAATTGGAGCCATGGGGAAGGGGGGGCAAAGCAAGTTAATGTCCTTTAACTATAGCTTGTGTTGCCTCTAATTCAATCCAGCACTGACAATGGAAATCTAGTCTCCAAAATGTAGTGCCGCAAAGAATTGTCTAACTTTAGCTAGGCCTTATTTGTGACCTCATAAACTGAATGATAGAAAGCGATATGAAATGTAGACTCGAGATTCAGAGTTTAGACCTTTGGAGAAAAGCTTATTGTCTAGGACACAGGGGGGGCAACACCGTGTTATTGTTATGTAAACATTGCAGCGTTTACCTCTCCTGTTGAGTGTCGCGAGACCAGTTCAACCTGAACCAAGAGAAATACGATTTGGGTGTGAGAGAATGTGTGTGTGTGTTTGTGTGTGTGTGAGAGAGAGATAGGCAAAGAGGGCGGGGAGGATGAGGAGAGAAGTAAATGGAAGGGAAATCTCATAAACCTCTTTCATTTGATGCTTCCTTGCATTTTAATCCTTAGACCCTGAATTTAGAAATGTGAAGGGGACAGTAGAAAGAGTTGGGGTGGGGTGGAGGGTGGAGAGAGGCACTCGGTGAAGGCGGTTTCAATAATTGCATGGTGGAAATTGAAAAGTTTCGATATTCTTTCAGTGCTAAGCACAGACACACACTCATGGCACAGAGCCACACAGAACAACACACACACACAAACACAAACACGCAGAGCACAGAACTACATACACACACTCAGAGCACAGCGCACTGATATGAGTCAGTGTAAAAAGGTGTCACAGAAGAGCAGTTGATACGGTGGGAAATTGTTTGATGATATGGCATGTCTGCAGCGGAACTGCCCACTGATAAGTAATGAAAATCTTCCTTATAATGTTCAAGGTCAGAAAGATCTCTGAAAAGTCATTAGTACTAACCCAGGGCCGGCCTTAGATAGGCGAAGTGAACGAGGCGGCCCTTAATGGAATGGAATAAAAAAAACAAAAAAATTATTCATATAGCGCCGATAGCAATAATGTTCGTCATGGACGATTCATGATCACCAGACTAGAAATAATGTTTCATGGTCTTCTAACATATGTAGTCTGACAAGTAGATCTAAACATTGATGAACAAATCCCGAGTCATGGTAGAGACTTTGAGCTAGGCTAGTAGTAATAGGGCCATAGAGTTCTGCTATGTTTGAGATTCAATCCAAGGTTTGCATTTTGTTTCTCAAAAAAAAAAAAAAAAATTGTCCTGTGCGAGGCCCTTACCAATCAAGGATCCTGGGCGGTTGCATAGTTTGCCTATGCCTAGGGCCGGCCCTGACTAACCCCTTCGGCTGACATCACAATTGGGAATACATGTAGATTTATTTAACTTCCACAGACGCTTAATCTGCCAGCGAAGGTTCTCATATTTTGTTCTTATGGTCCTCCTTGTCTTTGTGTTAAGTTAATGGATAGTAGCAGTGCAATGTCGATGAATGTTGCAGACTTTTCATTTTTATCAATAAAAACTCGATAAAAAATTATCTTATCTTATCTTATCTTATCTCATCTGGTCTATTAACACTAAAATCATGATGAGCACTTGAAGTGACTAAAGTCAGTTGGGAATTACCGAACAAATAAAAAGGGACGATGATGTTTCAGAGAATTCGTTAACCTTGGAAATGTAACTATAGCAACCGTTGCTGCATACCTGACATCATGGGAGGAGGAGACTTGGGGCTTTAAATTTACATCTTACTTATTAAATGAACGTTTTGAGGAAATATGAAACGTATACGGTTTAGAGTAGCCTAATTTAGACTGGTTGTATTGTACAGGGCATGTATCATGGACGAACGTATTTAATATAATTTGTAATAATTGTACCGGAATGTTGGTAACATGTTTTGAAAATAAAATCACACCGACAAACTTCTTTATGACAATTTTGTTTATACAGTTTTAACTCAATAACTTTTACACATGAGTAGATGAAATATTTTTGCCATGTTTGTTTTTAAATAAATCTATTCAGAGTTTTCAGACTCTTGAGAGTCTGTCAATAAAACCCTTAGACTTACTTATGCCCACGAACTTTGACCTCCAATACACGCACATATAGACCAATGCATTGGTCATACCACTTCTAGCGCTCTTGTATTCCTCAATCGTAAATGAAATGAACTAATTGTTCATAGTTCATTTATCCAGATTAAGCTACATATGTACGAGAGCTTCTTGTGTGTGTGTGTCTGAGTGTAAGAGAGAGTGTGTGCGTGCGTGCGTGTGTATATAGTGTGTATTAATGAGAGCGCATATAGATAGACGTGCGGAAGGAATATGCTATCACAATAACTAAATTAAAAGTGTTTCGTTTTTTATACTTGTTTTGGTTTGGGGGAGGGGCGCCTTTTGGTGTTGACATGACCTGGTTCCCCAATATATGTGAACTAGATAAGCCAGCAAGTGAGCACATCGACCTCAATAAATTGGCTGAAGTCAAAGCGTGTGTGTATGTTATTACGTGAAGTACATGACTGTTGAGTTTTGTCAGATTGCGTTCTGTGTCTCTACTTTTAGAATATTTAGTTTTCTAAGATTGTGTTTTATTTTATTCTCTGTTCTGAATATTAGTTTGTACATACGTATAGTTTTCCTTGATAAAATTTCCATCTAATTCATTCCTACTATATATAAAGTCGAAAGTTTCCAATGCTAGACAGTCTGCAGGAAATATTTGCATACATTATCTCGTCTTCAGAACGAGGCTAAAGTACACAAAGTTTGTTATCTAAACAACACTTTAAGTACGCAACAAAAATTAAGCACCAACATTTAGAGATTTATTGTTTCAATATAAAGACCCCAATTCTTGTTTAAATCCTACTCTGTGAATGTTGTTTTAAATCTTTAGATTTTTGTGTTTCAAGCCACGTGGTCTCGAGTTGGAGAGTCTCTTGTTGAAGACTGGAATTTTGTAGGACACCCCATCCAACTCTACTGCACTTTACGTTGGAGAACTGGCTGTGGTTGGCCGTTGTGTTGGTCACGTGACTACTTCCTTAACGGTCGTGTGGTGCCCTCTGAGCTACTGTCTCGATGGTCCCGGGTTCGAACCCTGCCTGCTTCACCCCCCTCCCCCGTCGTCCTGGGGGAAATTTGGGCTAAGATGTAATAACTCTGAAGGTAAATCCGTAACTTATAAAACAAAAATAAAGCATTAGAGAGCAAAGGATACATTTCTAAGTCTAGGCCAGTGTTTCCCAAACTGTTCCCTTAATGGAACACTCCGCACATTTTAGTAACAGTAGATCTAGTTACGTTGTGAGGTGGTCAGTTGTATTCAAACTAAATTTCCATTTGATTGGATCGATAAAAATTATCTTATCTTATCTTATTTTAAGTATTCAGCAGACTAATTCAAGTAGTGACCTACTATTTAACTATTCCAGTAGTTCGTGGAACATCCGTTCAACCCTCGAGGAACTCTAGGGTTCCACGGAACACAGTTCTGGAAACACTGGTCTATACAGTTCTGCCATGATAAATGTAAAGAGAAAGCCACTGAAGACGAGTGTTCTCCTTGGTGCTACCAGATGTATTCTAACCCTAGCTAGTATTATTTATTATTATTTTTCTTTTTATGTTCGTTTGGACTTCAACCTTATACTGTGTTCGTTATAACATTATACTGTGTTCGTTCTGGTAAATCCTATTTCTTTTACTGCCTAGAAAGGACAACCAGATTATTACTACTCTGAACCACAAGTCTAGCTCTGATTAGAAAGTCTTTTTTTTTCTTTTACAAAGACACTGTGTTTTGTTATGGTGTATCCAGCCTGCTCTAAAAGACTAGATGGAATATTATTTAAGACACTGTGTTTTGTTATGGTGTATCCAGCCTGCTCTAAAAGACTAGATGGAATATTATTTAAGACACTGTGTTTTGTTATGGTGTATCCACCCTGCTCTAAAAGACTAGATGGAATATTATTTAAGACACTGTGTTTTGTTATGGTGTATCCAGCCTGCTCTAAAAGACTAGATGGAATATTATTGTAGCTTAATCAAATCGAGCCCAAAGATACAGAGCTATAAATATATCGACCCGTGCTATAAATTTGATGTAGAAGATCATCATACGGGGACGTGAACGAAGATTGAAGACGCCTCTAAAATATTCAAGACAGGCTGTCGTTCCTCGCATTCTAATTTGCATATCTCCAGACAACAATAAAATTGACCTTTTGTAGTCCCCCCCCCCCCCCAGCGAGTCAGCCCCTAGACAACGCCAGACAGCTTGAAGCTGACAACCCCACCTCCCTCCAATTTCCCCCCTTCCTTCCCCCCCCCCCTCAATATCATTCAGCCCGACTCACGCCCCAAACCTAGTTTTTATTGTTACCCGTGAAGTGCTCCTGATCAGAACGGGTGGCTGTTCAGGCCTTAAGGGTCCGTACGAATGAATGCTCTTTGAAGTTTGAGAAGAGGGCGCTTTAAGAAGGGTGGGGGAGCGATGGTATGTGCCTGCTGGGAAGTGAAGGGGCGAGGATGAGGGGCGCGCCCACGAACGTGAGCAACAGGTTCTATTTCTGTGACCGTTGTGAAAGGAGGAGGAAATGGCGGGATGTCAAAGGACCCATCCAGGATATTGTCCTGTGTTATTTTGAGACCATCGTACGTTCGCCACTATCGCGTTTTATGACTATAACAAAAAAAATTAAGGTAAAAAGCCTGTTATATTGTTGCTGTTATAGTGTTGTATCACATTCTAAGCCCCCACACAGGAATCACCAAGCTGAACAAAAAAATATGGGCAAGTCTTGACGCCATCTTTACATTTTTCTGTAGATGTCTCTTTAAGTGTCATCTCTTTACTCTCTCCCTCTCTCCTCTTTTACTATCTCTCCTCTCGTTCTCTCTCCCTCTCTCTCCTTCTTATTCTGTCTCTTTTTCTTTCTCTCTCTCTCTTTCTTTCTTTCTCTCACTCTGTTTCTATCTCCCTCTCTTTCTTTCTCTCTCTTTCGCTCTCTCTAGATGTCATTCTATTTTGTTTTTAGGTCAAAAAGGCTCAGCTTAGGCACTCGTTTGTTCTGCGCGCACTGACCCACACTCCTTAGATACACACAATCTTTATTCCCCATTCCTTCCAGTTCGTTCTAACCCTTTCTCTACTCTAGCTCTTCACAATCAAGTCTGGATGAAATGATTCAGGGTGAATTGATTCAGGATGAATTGATTTTTAAGCCTAGATTTAAAACGAGGTCTTATCTATAAATATTTTTTTGTGTTCGCTTTTCTAAAATTCAATGGAAGAGGTTTTGTGCTTGATTTCTTTTAGAAAACTTTCAAGATATTTGGGTTGGTTTTTTTTCACGCTCTGGCTGTTTTTCTTCGAGATTAAAGTAATACCTAGAAACAATAGCATTCAAAGTATTTACGTTGGTAGAATTAGATTCACTTAATGAATTTACATGTATTTATCATTGATGTGTGGTGTGTTTGTGCTTACTGTGACAGGTTGGGGAAATTGACGTGTGTTTGGCGCGTTTAATGTCTAGGGGATGATTATTTTTGAAAACTATCACACACCAACCCGTCAGCATATAAATCGGGAGCAGACACGCAACGAGACAAGCAATGAAAGAAAGATACAAAGTTAAAATTGAAGAATATTTATTTACATAAATATTTACATATAAGAATAAAAAGGGGGAGGGTTTGCATCTATCTCTAATCAATAATATCTCTAATCATCACTCTTGCACTTAATAAGAGAGTATGTCGCTTTGTCTTCTAAACTTAGCTGGTTGTCCTGCTTGGGTCGCAGCTGGCTGTGTCCTAGCTCGAGTTTCTGCAGCTGGAAGTTGCGCTCTAGCGGATAGAGGGACGCCGGTGATATAGTTCTTGTGGAGTCTCAATCCAAAGTTCTGATATCTGTAGTGGGCACAGTATGGCGGGTGGCCGGCTACCGTGGGCACAAGTGTACTGCGGGCAGAGCTGATATGCCGTGGGCAGCGTAGTGAGCAGGATATGTCCAGTGAGTTGCAGAGGCTTGGCGTAGCTATGACGTCTCGCACAGACTCTGGGTCTATAGGGACGTCGCACCTAATAAGTTGACAGGTGGGCTGTCGAATAGGCGGGCAAGTAGAGCCGATAGCGCCAAGTAGTGAAGTTGAGTAGATCCACGTAGACAGTAGAAGATACTCAACAGCAAATAGATAATAGTGCAGTGCTGAATAGCACTAAGTGCGAAGGCAATAGGCAGTTGACTAGGCAGACAATTCCAAACAAATAAGCAGGTAAATAGGCAGGTGAGTGATCCGATAAATAGGCAATAGAGTCGAGTAGACAGCAAATAGGCAGACACCTGAGTTAGGACATGTCCCTCATGCATTTTATTGATGCCCTCGACTGAGGTGCATTTGTCAGATTGGTAAAACTGCTTTAGAGCACAATGGGGAGATGAGGACAAATGGGATTTGGAAAATAGATGGCTGATAGTAGTAATATAAAAATGTAGATAAAAGGGAAAGCAATAATATAAAAATGTACATATAAGGGGAAATAATAATCTCAAATAAACAACACAAGTTGAAAGAGAAAAGGGGGGGGGGAATGGGCGGTGGTCAGCGACCACGACGGTTTGTTTACATACGACCGTCGGCCGAGAATAATGGAGTGTTCGAATGGGAAGAGCATCGGTTCAAGGGGCGCAACTCTCGCTAAAGTAGAATGACTACAGGGGAGATAATTCATATATCTTTTCTAAGCGCAGTATTAGTGCGCTAGTAAAATAAAATAAGATGTACAAATATATACATGGTTGCATCAACGATCAATTGAGCAACGTAGCATTAATAGATCAATGCAATACATAAATATAGACATATGCCATGTTTATGTTTTCTACTTACGACAGTGAGAAATACACAATGCACTAATTAAATATAAATGAAGTAATAAAATACACATGATAATAACCAGTGAGAAATATACACAGACTAATTAAGATGGAACTTGTGATTAAGATCGGCTTACCATCAGGTATTCCTCTAGGAGTAAGAATAAATGATATAGTCCAGACTCGATTGACAGCGATAGAGAAATGAGAGGGTCTGGCTTGATTTAATCTACCTTATATATAGGCCTGGAAAATGTGGGCGGAAACACTAAAGTCATAGGCTTAAGATTTATCTTACACGTGGGTGAATACGACAGAAGTCGCACCTTTGAGCGTCACGAGGAGCGTTGATCCGAGTGATCGCCTAGATCAAAGAGAGACGTGGGAGAAGGGGGGGGGGAGAAAGATTGACTCGCATTCCACCCAAGGTGGTGTCAACTGCGGCTGTCAGACATCCGGCAGGTAAGATAAAAGAGACTGTGTGTTTATCTTTACCCTGGTCAAGGGAAGATAAGTGAAAAGCCGCCAAGGTGGTGGACTCAGTCTAGTGAGACGAGGAAAAGGTGGGGCGGGTGAAGAAAATTGGGATAGGACGGGGAAATAATTAAAAATAAAATAAATAAATAATGATAAATAATAATTAATGCTGTGATAAGTATGAGTGACTCTGACAGCAAGATTTTGACTTGTCACACTTACATACACAGAGAGAGAACGAGAGAGAGAGTGATGTATATGGACTAAGTAACAACTTGCACGAATTTTAAAAAAAATATCCGTTGATCCTTGTGGGAAGGACTCCACATGTACAGCAATATATCTCAATAAAGTAACATTTATTTTCTTTTTTTTTTCGATATCAAACAAATATAATTTAATACCACTATTTCATCACAATTGTTTGAATGTATACGGTAATCATACAACTTTGTAGTCTGGAGTGTCAGTTCGCAAACAGGTCCCCAAAGTTTATTATTCATATACAAGTCTTGAGAACCACCAACTTCATTTTTTTTCGTGTTTCACTGAGCCCGCGTCTAGAGAGAAGACTCCAGACGATAATAAATGCAGGCAGAATGGGCGCCATTAGTGACCAGTGAATTAGGTCTTAGCTTGGACGACTCCCAGACACTTTTTTTCCCCACTCCGAACCAGAAGTTTGGGTAAAACAAGAAAATGTCTTTAGTGTTCTCTTCTATCTCTTCAATCTCTTGAGTCAATCATTAGATCTATCTGTCTATCTGTATCTATCTATCTATATATATGTCTATCTATCTATCTATCTATTTATTTATCTATCTATCTATATCTATCTATCTATCTATCTATCTATCTATCTATCTATCTGTCTGTCTGTCTATCTATCTATCTATCTAAGTTTCCCAACTCTATTAAAGTACTAGTATTTCATAAATCTAGGCCATGTTTATCATGTTTACTTGAGAGAAGATCGAAAGGATCTATATCTAGATCTAATTTTTAAAACTATACTTTGCACAGATAGTTTTTTACTTTGACATGAAAATTACAAAATATAGTCTATTGATTTCATTATTTAATAAAATTAAGCTTCAAATGTTTATGTTTCAAAAGCATTTTTACATAAATTCGTTCCTTATATCTGCGAATTTAAATGTACTGACGTACTTTAGAAAGTCTAGATCTAACTCTAATTCAAAGAGGAAATGTCTACTTTATACTTTAACACATAAACATACAAAATAAAGTCCACTAATTTCATTTTTTTTTCATTTCAAATTAACCCTCAAATTGTGTGTTTCTAAAGCATTTTTCATACATTTGTTGGCTATAGCTTCCATGTTGATATGCATTTAATAGTCCCATTCATGAGTCGTGCACAGCGCAATATAAACACACTATGATTGGACAGGCTACATGAGGCTCTATATAGGGGATATCACATATATTAACATACAATAATTAATAAGGTTCTTGATCCATTGAATTCACTCTTACTCTATTTTAATAGTATCTAGACTCTAGATCTAGATCTAAATATATATAAACATACAAGCAAATGTTTTTATTTTTAAAAAAATGGATTTAGGTTGATTAACTATTTTGATAGCTCCATTCATACAATTTGTTAAATTCACTCATTTGCTTTCTTATAGCATTATTATTTCGTTTAATTGTCTCCAAAACAATCTCAGTGACCAAATCGACAGTGATACGCAAATTAAGACCCACAGGCCGCGGGTAATATATGTCTTGTATATATATATATATATATATAATATCACTGATTGATCATGAGTTCTCTTAAACTGTGTACCAATCCGCATCAAATTACGTACACAGATTCTTTTTACCTCCTAGGTGCTCACTAATAACTTTGTTTTCAACAGATTGGCAACCTGATGATCGCAATTCGCGAGTCTTTTTCTTTTTTTGTTTTCGTGAGAGAAAGAGAGAGAGACAGAAATAAATGAAGGTACTATGTAACACTGTCCAAAAAAAAAAAAACCCACTAAATCCTAATAATATTACAATAAAATCCACATCTATTGTAATTTCGCTACATTCAAAAGAGGTGAGATAAACGATTACAGTTAATAAAACTAAATTGATATTTCTTTTTATTCAGAGAACAAAGTACCAAAATAAATGTAGCGTGGGGAAAGGGAATTCAATTGCGGCCTTCGGGAAAATGCGTTTGTAACACTATACCTGAAACAGATGGTATTGAAGAAATGTATCCATGTCTGATACTGTACATTATTTGCATTAACATTAAAGAGGAGGACAAATATGTAGGTCGCAACTGGGTTTGCCTAGTCATGTGACAAACTGAACTCATCCGAAATTTTCGGGACCGAAGACATTGCTATTATTATTACTTTTATTATGCATTCATGTTATTACTATTGTTTTAGTAGAAAAAGTTTTGCGACCCAGGTGTGTCATTCTCTTTACATTGGGCAATGTCCTAAGCTTATGTTATATTGACACCAGTATATTTAAGTAAATATCTTTTTACGCATTACGTTTTTGTCTAGACAATGTAGACCACCGCTGAGAATTACTGTCATTCACATAAACTGTTGCTAATTATAGAAATAATTACACGCGATTTTCAGTTTTTCTTCTCATTATAGCATTAGCTCATATGGGAGACTACTCTAGTGTACAATCTACAGGATTCACAGTAGAGTTACGGCATGAACGAATCGTTGATATAATTGTTTTTATAACCGCTTTTTTTATATATATTTTTTTTATATACGCATGATGCTTCAACGTTGGTATTTACATATTTACCATTTACCAAATACTCTGTATATGTCACATTAGTCACATCATTGTTTGATTGCCACTGTGACATGCGCTAGTCAAGATTCACTTGGAGTCTTTGGTTATCATGTTTCACGTGAAAAGCAAAAATCTCGCTCAGGCATCGTTTTGGGATCTGATCACATAATCAGACATCAGTTTTTACTTTGGTTCTAGTAGTGTAAGGGCGTACGATCTCTATTGTCTGTGAATTTGTTAGATATAATTACTGAACATGTTGGATGTAACATTTTACTAGTGATTCTGATTGTTCATCACCATTTATGCCTCTAAGGCTGGATTGTGTATTTTATTTTATGCTAATAAATGTGAATCGTCTGCTAATCGATGAGTTAAGTTGGGAATTTTAATGTCTGTTGTACTACTCTAGTTATAGTAGACAAGTTGGTACACAGCAGACACTTTAATAAGCAGCAGAAGATGTGTTACAGCACATAGGAAGAATTTTAAATGGTAGGACACTGTGTTACATGGCACTAGAAATCCCACTGGAGATCCCATGCCTATGTACTGAGAGTGTGCCGTTAGAGTGCTGCCCTTTATGCTGAGAAGACTTAAGCACTCCGGGGGATTTCTTGCCTACTGTTGTACAGAAATGCATTATCATACAGAAGAACATTTCTGATCTTAGATGTACATAACAGCATTGAGAAAAGGTGCGCTTGGCGTGACTTGATCTGTAAAACAACTATAGAGAATGAAATTAAAGGACGAACGCAGAGACTTTTGGTGACGCCTCTCTCTAGCCAGGCTTCTACAGCATCTAGAAAGCTACAGCACTCACCACCTTTCCTCTGAGACAAGGTCTCAGACAGTTGACTGTGGAAACTATCTCAGCCCCATTTTTTATAGTATTATGGCTTTCGTGTATCAAGACGTTTATTGCCGTGTCGCATGAACAATGCTCTCTGGTCAAATGTCTTTTGGGGACATGTGATTCGAGGGGGGGGGGTGGATAGGCGCTCACAGAACACTAAGTTTTCTAATTTATATGGGACTCGAACTCAAGCAATTCAGTTAACTAATCAAGGGGTTTACGCATGATTTTGTCGTTCTTTATTTGTCATATGTGCGTTGCAGTATTCTGTTTATTGCTCTAGAAGAATATTTCAAATAGTTTTGAAACAAGAAAAAAGTGGTGAAGTTGCTCATGAATGGGAACAAGACACACACACGTGAGCAACGGATGTCAACACAAAACTTGTTTATCTCTAGTTATTTGATGTGAAGTGAGCCTTAATCTGATATTATTGGAAAGGGGGATTACTGTGGTTATCTTGACTTAGGAACAGTCATACACAGCGACGAAGCGTAATTAATAACACATAATAACATAGATCTACGTCTGAGCAGTGCATCGATTTCTGGACTGGCCGAATGGAAGTCAATTCAAGCTGGTATCCTAAGGTATTGATAGTGGATAGAGTTACACAGACTCTCCGTTGTACTATTACACACAACAAAGCAAAACATATATTTATGTCAAAACATATATTTATGTCAAAACATATATTTATGTCAAAACATATATGTGTGTAAAGACAATATATATGTGTCAAGACAATATATCTGTGTGAAGACTATATATGTGTTTCAAAACAATATATGTGTGTCAAAACAATATGCGCGTCAAGACAATATGCATATGAAGACAATATCCGTGTCAAGACAATATTCGTGTCAAGACAATATGCGTGTCAAGACAATTTGCGTGTCAAGACAATTTGCGTGTCAAGACAATATGCGTGTCAAGAAAATATGAATGTCAAAGAGTTATTAATAAAAACATTAAAAACATTTGAAATACATTTTTAATTGACAAGAATTTCATTATACAACTTTAAATAAAATAAAATGGAAACCAAAAAAATTGGTTTAAATCTTTGATCCAGCCGGGTATCGAGCCCGTACTCAAGGATGGTCAGCGCGGTGTCCACACGGCGTTTGCCACTCAACTAAGGCTACACTTGTGTGAATGTATAATTATTTTTTGGTGCTTTCATTATATTGAACTAGATCGACATCTACCTAAACTTATGATTTTGAGCTCTTAAGGTCAAATCTAGATCTACTTCTTTATCTAGAAAGTAGATGTAATCTATATTAGATTTACCTAAAACTATAAGCAAAGCTTAGATAATATATCAATAAAGTGAAAGTAACATGAAATTAAATAAACAACTCAGCTATCTGTAAACTACGCCTGGCTACGCCCTGTTTTATAGTCAAATGTAAATGTAATTCTTTTTTTTTTACTTTAAAAAATTATAACGGTCAAACTAGATTTTCCCCATTGTGGCCACCGAACTAGTAATTCTTTTCTCAGCGATATAAATCAACTGTTAAATTTCTAGGAAAATCTTTAGAGCCATTTTTGAGATCCGTGCCCAGGTTCCACCCTTCTCCCTCCCTTCATGAAGTTGTGACTTGAATAGAGGTATTGTACAAATGAATCTCTTGACCATTGACTCTTGACAATACGACACTTGGTAATTGGACACACAGTCGCGGCGAGTTTTGTTTACAATGTATGCACGTGCAAATGTTGAAAGACGTTCAGTCAAAGGGGATGACATTATTTGCGTTACAATAACAAAAGACCCATTACATATTTTTAATGCACATTCGTAGATTCATGTAAGTCATGTATACAGTAAAACCTATATTAGCAGAATGTAGGGAGGATTCAATTGTAGTTCAGTACATTCGTAGATTCATGTAATTCATGTATACAGTAAAACCTATATTAGCAGAATGTAGGGAGGATTCAATTGTAGTTCAGTACATTCGTAGATTCATGTAATTCATGTATACAGTAAAACCTATATTAGCAGAATGTAGGGAGGATTCAATTGTAGTTCAGTACATTCGTAGATTCATGTAATTCATGTATACAGTAAAACCTATATTAGCAGAATGTAGGGAGGATTCAATTGTAGTTCAGTACATTCGTAGATTCATGTAATTCATGTATACAGTAAAACCTATATTAGCAGAATGTAGGGAGGATTCAATTGTAGTTCAGTACATTCGTAGATTCATGTAATTCATGTATACAGTAAAATCTATATTAGCAGAATGTAGGGAGGATTCAATTGTAGTTCAGTATGTGGAAGATTAAATCTCCTTTTTTGTATTTTTTTGGTCAATACTTTTTCTTTTCTTTTACTTCTATTGTTTCCTTTTATACCTTTTAACATCTAGGAGAATATTTTATTGCAACATTAATAAATCTACAATTTTCTGGACATAGAAGATTCAATTCTTTGAAGTACAGCAAACCTTGGGTAATTCGACTTTTTCGGTAATCCTAAAACTCTCTCGCGCCCGAAAATGTCTGACTCTCATCAACTGTACTCTAGTAGTGCTTAGATGCAATGTTTCAGAGGAATTCGATTAGGTTTGCAAAGAATTATTTTCTGTATCTTGTATGAATTTGTTTTCTGTACCATCTTGAAATATATAGAGGTTATATTTTCCCACTTTCTTAGCACAAATTTAAAAGGAACTTTCTTTGTTAATTATTCCACTTCGTAAAATGTTCAACCCCCAGCCACTCTGTTGCACGTAATAACAGGCCACAACTCTAACGGCTCGGCCTTCTACTGGTGCACGCCTCTGGGCTTACTGTATAAAATGTAATTCTCTATTTGAAGAGAAGCCTCGCATTTTTTTTCAATAATCCGCGTGTTCTAATTTCATTCTCTCTCCCTCTCTCTCTCTCTCTTACTCCATTTTTCTATCCCTCCATGTCTTGCTGTCTTCCTCCATTATCGATCTGGTCATATTCATTTTGAAACAACGGGTCTCCTCTCTTTCTCTCCCTGTCTCTCTCTCTGTCTCTCTCTGTCTCTCTCTCTGTCTCTCTCTGTCTCTCTTCCATTTTCCAGACGCTTAGTTTAAGACCTCGGCTGCTGTTGCTACACATTTAAAAGGCTTGATTCTTTTTAGCTTCATTAATGTGCGTGCGCGCGTGCGTGTATGAGGTTGAAATAAAAAAGGGCTGTTGGAGGGGGGAGTGCGAGGAGGGCAGTAATAATCTGGGGGGGGGGGTTCATTAAAGTTAAAACTAAAGCTAGATTTTAAACATTTAGATAGGCCAATCGCTGTACTAAACACCTCGTGAGGAGACTTGATTTACTCATTCATAATTTGAGAACCGTTTTCTAGAAAGATGAGAGAAGTTATACAATGGAGAAGATCATTGACGTTGTTTCAGGCCCGGTGATCTCCGCCATCTGTTACAGTGGTACTAGTGATTAGGCACACACACAGCCATGGATTACAATTTAACTTACGCATTCAGACGTATATAAATGACTTCCATATATACAAGCTTATGCGTACAACTCTAGACCACATCTATGTGATGACTCGCAACACACTATAGGGTTATAGAACTTTCATGTAGATATTTCCACAGTAGTGTTAATGTAATGACTCTCGGGGTATAGACGTTTCATGTAGATATTCCCACAGTAGTGTTAATGTAATGACTCTCGGGGTATAGACGTTTCATGTAGATATTCCCACAGTAGTGTTAATGTAATGACTCTCGGGGTATAGACGTTTCATGTAGATATTCCCACAGTAGTGTTAATGTAATGACTCTCGGGGTATAGACGTTTCATGTAGATATTCTTACGTTTTGCAGTCAGAGTTTTATTTAGAATAAGTGTTTAAATATAAACTTAGCGTTTGATAATCCGACGCGACGCCCAAGTATCCAGCCTACGCTCTGAACTGTTTTCATGTTCAACGACATTTCAAAACAACGTTTGGCGATATGTATCTTTTGAAGGAAGAGAACAACATATTTGGACAAAGTTTTGTTTTGTTCATACACGTGCGTGTGTGTGTGTGTGTGTGAATCCATGTTATTTAATGTCTGGTAGTAGTCTATAGTGCGTGCGTATAGTTTAGAATGTAGATTGTCATGAGTACAGTAGGTGTGAAAGTTGAAACCCAAACATTTTTGTTTGGGGTTGTTTTTTTTTTGCCTTTTTCATCAATTGTTTATTTTATACAATTGAAAGTCTTTGTGAAATTCTTGTTACATCATAAAAAAAATCTAGAATTTTATTGACATTTATAGTTAAATTCTTTGAAGTACTGCTAACCTTTTCTAATCCGCGTAATCGGTAATCCGACACTAGCCCGTCCGGTGACCGTCTGACAATCAAGAGTTAAATGTACACGACTCCATGTCCACATTTCATTCCGAGAAGTGCTCTTGCTTGTATAATGTATAATTAGTTTCTGAAGTAAAGCTTTACATCAATACTTTCATAGGTCTTATAGAGAGGAATCGTATCGTTATTTCACGTACAGATATATTAGTTCTAAATTTGTAATGGTATCCACATTACCGAACCCTGACTTGCAAATATAGAAACATGACCTTATAAAGTACTAGAAAGAAACAAAGGTCAAATTAATTTGTTTATTCCATATGCGACAATCTTATAGAGGTGCTCTTGGTATTTTCGTGCTATTAGAGCATGGAACGGGTTGCCTGAATTGTTTAGAGGGTTTGTTTTGTTTAACATGTTTAGGATGTTCCTGCGGAATTATATCCTTGTCCAAATCTCTCGCAGGACTTCGAGGGACGACAGTGGACAGGATTCGAACCAGGGACTATCTTGACTATCGAACGACAGTCCAGAGTGCAAACCACATTGTATTGTCCACATGATATCCTCGTTAACCGTGGTCCACAGAAGCAGCTGACCTTTACATAGATTGCAAGGTCTGAAATGGGTGCTTTGCTGTTTGTTTTTTTTTAATTTTGAGCAAAGTTTAATTCTAATTAACGCGACTAAATTAACATTTGGATAAGTGTAAGAATTAATTCTCTTCTGTTTTAAAGTAACGTATGTAAGCTATAAGCTGCGTCTAGTGTATAGTGTTTTATGCTACACAATGTAAATCTTAACGGTCTAGAATCTTCCTTTTCTTTCTCTCCATCGCTCCGAATTCTTCTTTGTTTACTATCTGCTTCCTTATCTTTCTTTCTTTCTTGCGCGCTCTTTTCATGTAACTCCTCATTCTTTCACTGTTCCCTTCCATCTCTTTCTCTTGTCATCTGTTCCAGGACATAAATCAACTGAACAATCCTGGCCACACATATGTCACCTGAATGAATGAATACAGTTCACATCTAGCCCTGGATTTACTCACGCGCTCGCACCAGCAAAGTCGAGAGCTCAGTCGACGATCCAAGCTTTGCTCGCCTTTGTTTCGGTCGCCACATTTAACTGTCTTTCTTAGTGTTATCCTGCAAGTCAAAGCATTTCCCGATTTTTTGTGTGACAGTTTCTGGTGTCATAAGTAACATTCATACCACGAGTTTCCCGTTTTGTCCCAATTCCCGGTGTAATTCATTACTTCCTGGATTTTCTACGTTTGTCCTGGTTTCAAGAATTGCAATAATAGCGTCTCATTATTCTATTTCCCGAGGTTATAAATTACAGTCACTGATTGATGTTTTATAGTTTCCAGATTCCAAGAGACCTTTTTTATTGTCAGTTTTTTCTTTGTTTTATGTTGCAACTTCGGCATAGCGAATTGAACATGCTAGCTGTATAGTGTGTGATCGTCACTGATCGAATACAACTTTCAATGAGTATTGTGCCTATCTCACACTTTGAACGAAGTGTGCATTTGATCCACACAAACATTGAAACTATTTCGTTAGGGTAAAAGTATGCAAGAGTGATCAATCTCACATGTTCGTTTTGTAAAACAGCCAACTTTGAGATCAGCAGAGTGTTAAACTTGCTCATCTACGTAATGTTTTACTTCTACACCCTACAAGTGGGGGGGGGGGGATCTTACGTATTGGGGAGCGGGGAAGGGATATTGTATTACTTTGTCCTACTATTGACCTATATTTGGTTTAAAGCCCAGAGCCAGCCCTCGTATAGTATCACCTACTTTTGTATTGTTTTCTAAGTGGATTATTTAAAGGTCACCATTTGCTTGAGTATGTGTGGATGTTAGATCTAGTGTAATGTGTGTGAGTGTGTGCATGAGCTGTGCTTGTCAATGCTCATATTAACCACACCCCCAAGTAGGCAGTGTACAGGGTTCCTGTGAGTAATAACACCTTCAACTAGGCAGGTTGATAGATGGATAGATAGATAGATAGATAGATAGATAGATAGATAGATAGATAGATAGATAGATAGATCTAACCATGTTATCAAATACCTTTAAAACACACACACACACATATTTATTCTTTCTTTCAAATCCTCCACTGCACTGTTTCTGTGACTATGAATTTACTTACTTCCAATTGGCTAAAGGATATTTCACAAAACGCATCTATGTCTAGACTTACTCAGCATGGAATCGACGTAGACGACCATAGCGACCAATGTGATTTCGTATTTATGACGTTGCAACTGCTTTTTTTTTCTTTTATTAATATGCAAATTTTAAAACTTTTTATTGGTTTGAAATTAAAGTTAGTAAAGCTTTGTGAAACCATTACTTTATCCATACACCATGGTATATTAAACTAATAAAACTATCTCACTTGTTATATTTTATTACAAGCTTATATTTACCCACTCTGTCTGTCTGTCTGTCTTTCTGGTAAAAAGTGTGTACACTTTATTTCTCCCACGCCCTTTAACAGATCGAATTGAAACTTTATATCACACATTTAGATAGATTCATAGGCGTAGACTAGACATCAATTATAAAAAAAAAACATTAACCAATTGGTCAATTAATTACTAGCAATCAATATTATTTTGGTTGATACCAACAAGGGAGATTAATCCTTCAGTATTCACAGATATGGCTAATTTAGAAGGGTTTAGTCCCCTTAAATAATTGTTAACGTTATTTCTTCCTCACGCAATCTCCGATCAAGTTGATGCTTTGTCTAATGTGCTTAAAATGTAATCATTCAATTATTTATTGGTAAATAATAATATCGTTTGATATCGAATAAGGGAAATAATTTCTACCTTTTTTAATAGATACAGCTGTTAGGGAACAGTTCTTCCTCTTAGATAAGCTTATTCTTTTTTAAAAAGGATTTTTTGTATTTTGCTGGTTATCAAATATATTGCGATTCTGGATGAACTAGAGGAAGGGTCAAAGTTGAAATGTAAGATTGACTTGCTTCTCCCAAGCACAATAACACCGATGTATGGGACGCTTCAAACACATGTGTCTGACTTTGTTATCAAATTAGGAAAGAAACAAAACAAAATTTGTCCATAGCACTGTGATGATGCCGCAGCCAATCAAGTTGCAGCATAAAGTTCTACAGAAAGATAATTGGCAATCAGATCTGCTGTCCGTTTTAGTGTCGATAATTGGTTTGATGCACTCTTCCTCTTTTCAAAACTTCATTTTTGTCACCCCAGATCCTGGTCTGGACTGGTGTTTCTGTGTATAACAAAAATATTTATGCTTAGCTATATCAGATAGCCGATTTTTATAACAGACCACTTCACATCTTGAAATTACGGATGATAATGTGGGCAGAATACGCCTATGGAAGGCTTATGAGGTGCTAAGGCGCTATTGCATAATGTTTCATATAATCGTTATTACTGAAATAAATCTTCGATAAAGTTCAGTAAGAAATCGGCGCCAAAGACGCCATTATCCCGAGTAGTCGTTGGAAAGGCTTTTATCCAGCTACCAGGCGTGAATTGGGACTGTTCAAGTCCTGTTTGAGGGTTCCTCAATGTTATTGACCATTACTGGGTTGGGTCGTATCATATACTTACAGAGCCGGCCCTATTATGGGTTCATTTCCTAAGTTTGACCTACTAATATATTATTGTTTTTAAGTGAAATCTATTTTTAGAAAAAAAAATAATTTGGGAATGCTAATAGACTACACCCAGGGCTAAATGTGTTTGTGTGCGTGTGCGTGTCATTAAGGAGCTGAGGTCAAATGAAAGTATATGTGGTTTGTGATTGTGTGTTAGTGTGTTTGTAATTGTCAAAGCTCAAATTTACCAGACATACAAGAACACAAACACATTGTAGACTTTACAGCTGTGAAGCGCAACCTTCTTTAGCCAATAACACACTCTCGTCGCGGGCCACAACATTGCCAAAATGGAAATGCAATAGAGCAGACGACATTTTGATTATAAACAAGTTGTATCCAACATTATATCTAGATCAACTACTTGGATGTTCCAAGTCGTTTTACCGAAACCAACTTTTGAATGACGGGCTGCAGTGCAAATATTCCATTAAAACAGAAATATTTGAAGTATATTGTCCAAAAATGTTAAATCTGTCCACATTTCTTTTTATCGTATACACTCAAAGCCAGGTTTTTGTTTGTGTTTCACCAATACTCCAATGTTCCACAGCAAGCTACAACTCACGTTGCTACCAAAAGAAGTCAACTAAAAATGGCAAAGACACGGTTCGGTTTTTATCATATAGTTTACGTTCTCATTTATTTTGATGTGGACAGAACTTCTTATGGCCGGATAGACCTGCATCGCGGGCCGTTATTCTGGAATCACTACTATTTAGAGATCCCTTGAGAGCAACAAAACTATCAACAGGCCAGGCGGTTGGTTTCCATTACTTTGACTATTTTCCTAGACTAGAAGATAGAGATGATAGATAGATAGATAGATAGATAGATAGATAGATAGATAGATAGATAGATAGAGAGAGAGAGAGAGAGAGAGAGAGAGAGAGAGAGAAAGAGAGAGAGAGAGAGAGAGAGAGAGAGATAGAAGCATGTTTTGCAAATACCTACAAAACACAAACATTTTCAATGTCATCCAATTTTTTAAAAATCATCCACACACTATCACTATAAAGAGACTTTTTCCATTTTGCTGGAAGATATTTGACAAGACATAACTATACAAAATATGTTCAAGATTTTTCGGAATTTAATTAACATAACTAATACAACGGCCTATGCGATGTTCACTCTTTATTATCTTATCTCTTCTATTTGATGTCTGTTTTTAATTATTTTTAAACCGAAGAAATCTTAAAACATGCAAATTTTAAAAACTTTATATAGATTGGAAATTAAATCCAAGAAAAACTTGTGACATTCAATTTCTATTGGTTGTAAATTACAATCATGTCTACCTAGAAAAAAATCCCAAACTTCGTTTGTTTGGCTTGTGTACGTAATTGTGTTTACAACAGAGAACCCAACGACCCTTAAGTTTGAACAATTTTAACTTGAGTTGTTGTGTTGGAACGTACGTTTCGTCTTGTGTCTTTTAGGCCAAATGTCATCAAAGTAGTGACTTTGTAGGTCAGTAGAGGACCTCAATAACGAATGATCTCGGTTGGTGGATTATATCCCAGACTGGACCACAGACAGAGACAATGGTGATTAAAAACAAACAACTGCTGTGAATATAATGACAATTTTTTAAAGCATTTACTTTGGGTCCATTTAAAAGGTTAAAAAATGACCTAATACAAACAAACGTAGTCACAGTTGTTAATGAATAAAAACAAAAGACAATGTATCCGTATTTGTTACAAAAGCTTATTATCAACTCCGTCTGTCTGTGTGTCTGTACAAATTGTGTACCTTTAATTCTCACACACTCATTCTTGGATTAAGTTGAAACTTTGCACAATTATTCATTGGCATAATAAGGCTTGTCTTCGAGTCCGTAGATTGATGATGAATGCAGCATTTCCCGTGGCTGTACAGCCCCAGCAGCGACCTACATATTTTGCCACATCTAGCGCAGGCTAGATTGTCCATCGGTGGTCGATTCGGCATAGAAAATATATGAATCAATAAAAAAAATTAACCAATCAGTCAACTAATTATTAGTAAATAATTATTTTGTTTAATATCGAATACGGTAATAACGTCTACATTATTGAGAGATATAGTTGTAAGTACGGTGTTCTTTCCCTAAGATAATTAAAAAAAAAAGGATTGTATATATTACGCTTGTTTTTGTTTTTTTTCATCTTAGTACTTATCTCTTATCAATTTAATTTTTAAAACGTCGCCACTGTCAAAGCTAATATTCTCTTTTAATTAGCGATGTTCCACCTTTTGTCACTCCCCAAGATGTTGTCACCTCGTGCCCTAAGTCCCCCCCCCCCCATCGCCACAGCCTCCCTTGCACCGCCTCGCGTCCCCACAGTAATCTTGCATTTATACAGTTAATTTATCTCCCAAAGAAATTCAAAATTTCTCAGTGGAATACATGGACTCTTGTGAAATGAGAAGTTCAACAAAGTGACCTCATAATTTACGTTTAACTTCATTTCCTATTCATTACATTAGATGTTATCCAAACCGACTATATAGGGGGGTTGCCGTGGCTGGTTGTAAAGGTGGTTGTCTAGGGGGTTGGATCACTGGAACGCAACTCCAAGTGAGACCATTCGTTTTTGAAAGGCTCACCACTGACCTCCTTCTTCCCTAGTGCTATTAGAGAACGGAATGGGTTGCCTGAATCAGCCAGGAAAACTAATGACTAGGCAGAGTTTAAGTCATTGGTTAACATGCATCATGACTAGATCATGACGTCCAACATGGGCGATATATGATAAGAAAAAAAAAAAAATTTCATAATCTCACTTTCCATCTTCACCTATCCTTTAGTTTGTTTGACGGTAAGTTTGACCTTTGGGGCACCACACACGATTTGTCAACCATCTTTCTCCATTCCTATATGTCTTTTGCCTTTCATAGAACCTCATTCAATGGCAGATCTGTCCATTCTTTTATGTTGTCTTCCCATCGCTTTCTCTGTCTGCCTCTTCTTTTTTGTCTCCTTCTGTTCCCTGCAGGAAAGTCTTTGAAAGCCCCAAAATCCTTATAATATGTCCATAGAGTTTTAGGTTCCGTGTTGTTTACAATAGTTAGTAGGTCATCGTTGGGTCCAATCGCTCTAGTAGCCCTGTCTCAAGTCTCTTCGTTTGTGATGGATTATTTGTGATGCGGTCTTTATTTGTGATGCGGTCTTTATTTGTGATGCGGTCTTTATTTGTGATGCGGTCTTTATTTGTGATGCGGTCTTTATTTGTGATGCGGTCTTTATTTGTGATGCGGTCTTTATTTGTGATGCGGTCTTTATTTGTGATGAGGTCTTTATTTGTGATGCGGTCTTTATTTGTGATGCGGTCTTTATTTGTGATGCGGTCTTTATTTGTGATGCGGTCTTTATTTGTGATGCGGTCTGGTCTTTATTTGTGATGCGGTCTGGTCTTTATTTGTGATGCGGTCTTTATCACGGGCGGACTGGGTATCAAAATCGGCCCGGGCCTTACCATATAAACCGGCCCGCAAATGGCATGTCATATATTTTCGGTGTGGGGGATTTTTAGTGTGTGTGTATATGTAATTAATCTTCATTACATTCTGTTCATTCATTCTTTCAAACGTTTTTTTAGCCTAGAATACTCTCTTGCTATAATTAGTGGAAAGACTGTACACACCGCCAAAGGGCAGCTAGGGAGTCCGGGGTAGCGCTGTGAGCTCCCCCCAGTAGGGGTCCGGGCGAAGCCCCGGAACCAAGCATTATTTCCGTTATTTTAAGCTTTAAAAATGCACAGCCTGAGGTATCTGCAGTGCAATTAGCCTGTTACTCTTCCGTCAATTTTGTCATGTATGTTGATCTGTGACTTAAAATATGCTAAATCATTGGTTTTCATGGCTGACTCGGGCAACCCATTTCATTAAAAATTAAGAGAAAGTATAATGGTTAGAGAGGCACTTACTTAATGTGAAAAGCTCTTGCTTCCTCCTTGTACATTCTCAAAAACGCGATTTGAATAGGAATATACCATGACCCATTATTTAAAATATAAATCTCCTTTCATTAAATATCGAATGTGACAGCGCTATATAAATTATTAATTATTGTAATAATTTTCATCATTAATGACTTCATACTAAGTTGCTGGACCGACTAACCCATTCTTTAGTGGACGAGGTCTTATCTGAAAGCCAATGTGTTTTCAGAGCCGGTAGAGGTACATCTGACATGATATTTGTGCTGCGACAATTACAAGAAAAATGCAAAGAGCAGAACTTAAACCTACGCTGCTTTTGTGGACCTTACCAAGGCTTTCGACACAGTCAGTTGCGATGGATTGTGGAGGATTTTAGCCAGGCTGGGATGCCCCTACGTTTCTATCCATTCTCAAGCAGCTTAACGTGGGACAAAGAGGCCAGATCAGACACAATGGTGACCTGTCTGATCATTTCCCGATAGAAAATGGCGTGAAGCATGGCTGTGTACTTGCTCCTACTCTATTCGCTATCTTCTTTGGCGTAATGCTGGGTCAAATGAGGCAGCGATTGCACGAAGGCATCTATATCTAGTTTTGTTCTGACGGCAATGTGTTCAATCTTTGACATCTACTATCCCATACAAAAACAAGGAGATGGTCATAACGGAGCTTCTCTATGCCGATGATTGCGCGTTGCTAGCTCACAATGAACATGACCTCCAGAACGTGGTAAACGAATTAGCATACGCTGCCGCCTCTTTTGGTCTATCTATAAACCTCGGGAAAACAGAAGTCATGTTCCAGAAGTCACCTAATAAAACATACTCAGCCCCAAGGATCACCGTAAACGGACAGCCCCTTAATGTGGTAGACCACTTTATATATCTAGGTAGTATAGTGTCAGATGACGCCTCACTTTCAAGGGAAGTTGATAACCGTCTGGCCAGGGCCAGTAGCGCTTTTGGACGCCTTCAGGCGAGAGTTTGGCGGAACAGATCGCTCCGCCTGCCTACAGGCGGTGGTTCTCTCAACCCTTCTGTATGGCTCTCAGACATGGACACTATACAGGAAACATCTAAGTCTTCTTGAGCGCTTTCACCAAAGATGCTTGCGCTCCATTATGGACCGCAAGGTGTCAAGACCGCACTACAAACAGCGATGTCCTTGCGAACGCCGGTATGGACAGTATAGAGGGACTTCTTTTGATCCGATAGTTACGCTGGGTAGGGCACGTTTCCCGTATAGGAGACGAACGTATGCCAAAGGCAGTCTTTTTTGTGAGCTAAAAGGTGGTCGACGTAACAGAGGTGCCCCACGGAAACGCTTCAAAGACCAGCTTAGGCGTCAACTTTCCTTTGCTGACATAGAAGAGAGCACCTGGTAGCATGCGGCCTCAGAACGAGACAGCTGGAGGTCACTAACAAAGGCCGCGGGATACACATTTGAGACCAAAAGAAAATCTGCTGCCGAGGACAAACGCAGATGGCGAAAAGAAAATCTAAATCGACCACCTGCGGACAATGGTTATGTTTGGCCTGAATGTGGCAAAATATGTAGGTCTTAGCTAGGGCTGCGCAGCCACGGGAAATATTGCATTCCTCACTAATCTTCGGACTCGAAGACTAGCCTTATTATTATTAATAAGCATAAGTTTGCCATTAATTATAATAGTATAAAAATTGATTTAAGTCTAAATTTATTTTTTAATTAAATAAATATTTTTTTTGTAAGCCTTAAGTGTAGTATTTTTAGATCTATGTTATTAAAAATAAACAAAAAGAAACTTACTCTTTCTTTTCAAATCGCAGAAAGTAGAGCTTTATACCCATAGTGAGCTGTGAATAAGTTGTGTGGCTTGCCATTTCGCGTCTGTGTGTATGTGTTACAAAGTTAATTTCTATTAAGTATTGTTAAAGAGCTCATTGTCGCGCCTATCTTTTTTTCTGCGTTATATCAATGTTTTCTAACTTAACCTTTCTCATCCCACTTTTTCGTTAACTTTCAATGGAACCATTAAAAGACGTGGAAGGGAAGGAGCAAAAAAAAAATGGGAGTGCCATCAAAGGCCCATGCCGACCAGCAAAATGATTAGGCCAAACACAACATCGAAGACATCAAAGCAATGCATCGTGCATAAGCAGAAAGTACGGTCTAACGTTTTGCAAATGATAATACGTACAGTGTATAGTGTGTTTTTTTGTTGATATTCTTGTTGAATTTCAAACAAAATTAATTGTAATAAGAATTTGAAAAAAAAAAAACAAGAAAACGTGTACGGGCCTTTGTGCCTTGCTGCTGTCACTTTTTATTTTTAAAGTTGTCTGCATTGAATTTTTTTTTCTTTGGTCTTGACCAGACCGGCCCATTAGGTACCGGCCCACCGGGCATTTGCCCGTTTGCCCATTTAGCCAGTCCGCCCCTGGTCTTTATTTGTGATGCGGTCTTTTCTACTCTCACAACTCTTTAAGTGTAATCTCCAACTCTGACAATATCCGCACTCTCGTTCTCTCAGAGTCCAGTCACCTACTTGCTGTCAGATATCAAATTCACAACTAGCTCTCTCAAGAGTTCAGTCACCAGGCTGTTCAAAAATCACACATCTCATCTTCCCATACACACATTTACGTGGTCCTGTTGACCAGTCTCACCATCTCGTGCAAGCCATGGTAGAATGAAACTATACATTTAGCCCTACCATTACAATAACAAACTTTCTCACGATCAAAAAGGCGAAAAAGTTTCTGATGCGAAATTGTAATTCTACCTAACAACATTACTTGAGGATACTGAATACAAGAAGTAAGGGTTGAAACTTAGTGTAGCTTATTTGTTCTTTAAAGCATTGTTTTTATAAGTTGTTTTTTCTTTTGTAAACGAATTCGACCGACATCTTCAACTTGACCTTCTCCACCTGACTTTCCAGACTGGACATTCCTAACATCACATTCCTATTATCACATTTCTAACATCACATTCCTAACATCACATTTCTGACATGACATCCTTGACATTCCTAACATCACATTTCTGACATGACATCCTTGACATTCCTAACATCACATTTCTAACATGGCATCCTTGATATTCCTAACATCACATTTCTGACATGACATCTTTGACATTCCTGCCATAATATCCTCGATTCTACATTTCTATCCCTGACATGGCTTGAAATTACAACATGATGTTCTTGGCATGACACCCATGACATAGCATTCTTAACATGATACCCTGAATATGACATCCCTAACTTGACATTTCTGACATATGATAAATATGGCATTTAGTATGTTTCCAACATGTTACAGGCAGTAATCTACTTTGTGGATATCAATTATGTTGTCCTTTCCATACTTTTTTTTTCTTCTCTTTTTTACCATTCAGTTTACACTTATTAAACAAGTATTGTTCCATTTGAATATTTTGAAATTAGTTGTGTTAATTAGAAAAATAAAACAACTTTCAATAAATAAAACAACAGGAGAAGAACACATAGGTATAAGATCTCCAAAGAGAAACTTCCTCTAATGCAGTGTTTCTCAAACTGTGTTCCACGGAACCATAAAGTTCTGCGAGTCCTAAATAGGCGTCCCACGAACTACCGGAAATGATTTTCTCTCTAAAAAAATAATCAAAGTGTTACGTTTAATACTCAGAATGTGCTCAGAAAAAGTTCCGATAAGGAAAAACGTTTGAGAACCACTGGTCTAATGATATTGTTAAAAGATAATTTCTTCTCATCACAACTCAAAGCACATCTTCATCCCAAAAAGATCCACCTATTTATAACTGGTCAGGGCTATGAAGTACGAATTGACGAGTTTTCTCTCACCTGGCCCATTAAGCCTTCGAGGGGGGGACAGGTAGGTATTTCAACTAGCTCCAATATAGGCACATCACTATAATGAATGTTGGAACATCACTATGACTGTTGTAACATCACTATAATGACTGTTGTAACATCACTATAATGAATGTTGTAACATCAGCATACTCAGGGTTGTTACATCGACATCAAAAGATATCTTTTAACAAGTCTCGGTTGATTACTGTGGAGAGAATTTTCTTCCCTCCTGCAGCTCATTAAAACAAGCAGTTCACTCCTGTACTAGTTGATTGAGTGGGGGGGGGGGGAGAAAGTTGGTGGTGGTGGTGGAGGTGGTGGGTAATGAAACTCATGGACGCGACGGACTAAAGTGCACGAGCTCACTCGCTAAAGGTTTGAGTTCTTTCACTGTGAAAAGGTGGGGTGATTGGGGTGATATTCTGGATTTGAAACTTTGAAGAATAATTCTTCTGGACTTTTTAGTGTTTAAAAATTACTTAGTATAGACACAGTAAAGAAAAAAATAGTCGATTGTGAATTCGGGAATGAGAGAGAGGGAATGAAGGTGAGACTGTGAGAGAGATGTATATATATAGGGAGAAATAGCATGAGAAAGAGAGAGAGAGGGAATGAAGGTGAGACTGTGAGAGAGATGTATATATATAGGGAGAAATAGCATGAGAAAGAGAGAGAGAGGGAATGAAGGTGAGACTGTGAGAGAGATGTATATATATAGGGAGAAATAGCATGAGAAAGAGAGAGAGAGGGAATGAAGGTGAGACTGTGAGAGACAGAGAGACTGAGAGAGAAAGTATGAGAAAGACAAATCAGATAAAGCGAGAGAAAGAGTAAAGATGAGATTTTGTGTGTGTGTGTGTGTGAGAGAGAGAGAGACAAAGTAATAGTATAAAAAAAGAGAAATATAGTGCGGGTGAGACTGTGTGATAGAGAGAGAAACAAAATAATAGATTGAGAAATAGAGAGTAACAGAGAAGTGAGAGTGAGAGAGCGATAAGAGAGAGAAAGAGAGTAAGAGGGAGAGATATGAGAGATACATTAGATGGTCAGTAGTGAAAGAACAAGGTAGAAAGACTTAGTGGAAAAGAATCAGGACTATAAACAGATGAAAAAGCTATTACGTGGGGAAGGTTTGGGAGATGCTCATAAATGATACACTTTTATGTTTATATCCCGCCTTAGACTGACAGCATTTGGTTTTTACAGCTTGTTGTCGACCTAACAACATCTATGTCTTGGTGGTCATGTGCTAGGGACGTCAGAGAGTTTCATGATATTTTCTGAATGACGTCATGTTGAGACAAATGTTATAACTTATCTTATAATCAGTTGTCAGGTTAGTGTATCATGGACGTCTTCTTCTTCTTGCCTCTCTGGATTGATGGTGAGGATTTATTTTAAAAGTTTTTATTGGTGATTGTCCAATGATTGAGACAGGGCACAAGATAGGATTGATCCATCATAGACAAGTATTGTACTCAACTGATCTTATAACAGAGGAGACCAAAACACGCTTGTACAGTCAATATAAGTGTGAAACTAATGAATAACTATCGATTTTAGTTTTGTCAGGTATAAGAAATAATTATGCAAAATTTCAACTTGACCCGAGATTGTGTGCGGGAGAAATAATATGTTCACACGTTTATCAGACGTTTTGTTGAGCATGTATTAATATGTATGTCAACTTTGAATGATTTGTACAACAGTTGAGGAAATAAAACAGATGTGATACGAGTGAATGATTGTTCTTGCCCCGTCATTGGCTTTATGGCTCTGCTGCTCTACAACTAACTCTATGTAGGCGTATTAAATGCTTGATGAAATAAACTTAGTAAAGGTGAACAGACTTCTTTTAAACCTTGTTTTTAAAATAAGTTTTATTTATAGATAGACACAACTTGAACTCCTTAGTAGATATTTGTAGAAACACAGATGAAATGATGAATTAGCAAGATATAACTCTTTACAAATACAAGTCTGTTTGAAGTCTCTTGTCTCTTTTCAACTGTCACGCCAGACCTTTTTATTCTTTTGAAGTACGCAAGACCACGTCTTTGTTCCATCCGAAACTCTTCAGTCTACACAACCAAAACATCCGCTCTTCTTTCTATATTGTTACATCAGCAACAAACACATACATTCCATGACAATGATACAGATTTTATTTGGGAAAGAAAAAGCTGATATAGCTTAGTGATAAACCTGATATAGGTTAGAAATAAAGATTATATAGGCTAGTGATAGAGCTCATATATCTTAGTAATCAAGATGATAAAAAAGGTTAGTAGTAAAGATATTACAGGCTATATGACATATTTTCTCAATTTCAATAGTGAAACTCTTTATTTATCAATGTTTAAAGCTAAAGATATTTTCAATTATTGTTTTCCTTTAAAGTTATAGAGTTAACTGAGACAATGTTTTTGCTTCTATTTAATGATACATTTTCTTTCAACTATTTTTATATGGAGACAATAGATTTCTCTTCAAGAGAAGCCTTGTTCTATATGACCTTCGTGTCCCCTAATTCATCCTAATTGGGCTCTAGTGGTGCTCAATCCTGGGGGTCAAACAAAGGTCACAGGCTGTGGTGGTAAAATAGTAATTGTCAGCTGATTGAGGGTAAAGGTCACGAAGCTATTAGCTGAAAGAGTCGTGGGGCTTGGATTTAAAGTTGTTTTATAATCTCATCCATTTATTGTCAAATTTATGTTCGTTTAAAGTTTCATGAAGGGAAAACAACATTCTTTGTTGTCTCCCTTTGATGAGGTTCAGTTACAGAGAGGACTTTGGAAAGTGAAAAAACATCTTTTTTATTTCGATGTATTTATTGCCCATAGGTAGTATGAATTTATTGCCGATAAGAGGTATGAATCGATTGCCCATAAGCAGTATGAATTTTGTACCCATAGGTAGTATGAATTTATTGCCGATAAGAGGTATGAATCGATTGCCCATAAGCAGTATGAATTTTGTACCCATAGGTAGTATGAATTTATTGCCGATAAGAGGTATGAATCGATTGCCCATAAGCAGTATGAATTTATTGCCCATTTATTTTTATAATGTTATTGCTCAAAGTGGAATATGAATTTAGTGCAAATGAAATATGAATTTAGTGCAAATGAAATATGAATTTAGTGCCAAATGAAATATGAATTTAGTGCCAAATGAAATATGAATTTAGTGCCAAATGAAATATGAATTTAGTGCCAAATGAAATATGAATTTAGTGCCAAATGAAGTGAGAATGTATTAATGAGAATGTAATAATGATTTTATAGCCCAAAAGAAGTATAATTTCTAATTTTTTCAGCATTTCTCTAGTTATTAAATTCCTACGAATTCATGTGGCATGGATTTCGATTTTTTTGTTCTTTCCTGTTTTTAATTCCTTCTATCAGCTGACACATTTATCATAAGAAAAAAATACACAATTGGACTCGTTTATTCTGACATTTTATTCTCATTTGGAGCTGAAACTTTACACGTACGTTTTAGCTGCGTGACCAACATTTGAAACTTTACACGTAAATTCTTGTTGCGTGACTAAACATTTGAAACTTTACACGTAAATTCTTGTTGCGTGACTAAACATTTGAAACTTTACACGTAAATTCTTGTTGCGTGACTAAACATTTGAAACTTTACAAGTAAATTCTTGTTGCGTGACCAACATTTGAAACTTTACACGTAAATTCTTGTTGCGTGACTAAACATTTGAAACTTTACAAGTAAATTCTTGTTGCGTGACTAAACATTTGAAACTTTACAAGTAAATTCTTGTTGCGTGACTAAACATTTGAAACTTTACACGTAAATTTTTGTTGCGTGACTAAACATTTGAAACTTTACACGTAAATTTTTGTTGCGTGACTTAACATTTTTTTGGATTCAATTTAAGGAAAGATGACTTCATTAATGATTTAGTTGATTAAAAATTAACTTTTTACGCTATGGGGCGCGGTGGCTGATTGGCTAAGCGCTTGGCTTCTCAATCTGGGGTCCTGGGTTCGAATCTCGTTGAAGACTGGGATTTCGAATTTCGGGATTATTAGGGCCCCCACCCAACTCTAATGGATACCCAACTTTAGTTAGGGAAAGTAAAGGCGGTTGTCTTTGTGCTGGCCACATGACACCCTACTTGGCCAAAGAAATGGATGACTATAACATCATCATCGCAAGGTGGAACGGGGAACTTTTCTTACTCTAACTTGTACGCTGTGTAGCTGAAATTTAATACAAATGTAACATTTTCATTTTATTTCCATTCGTTTAGAGAGTATTTTTATAAATCTGGATCTAGTGGAGGTTTTTATTTATTGCCGAAAACATAAAAATAGCCAGCTTTTCTGTGTATCCGGTGTACAAACTAAAGGAAGTGCTGGAAAGTAGTGGAAAGCTTTGTTTTTCAAAAGGTTATGAGATAAAAGTGATGCACATTGGAGCACTGCAGAAACAAATTGTTTCAACTCTTCTAATAACATCTGTTCACTTTCATCCAACTCACAATTTACATTGCATTTTTTGTTTGGGTGTGGTGAAAGTTGTTTTACATTATCTAACTAAATTGTGGAATCCTATTTATTTGACCACCGGTTAATTGGGCCAACCGCTTAATCAGAGACAAATCATAATATACAGTTGAATCTAGCCAATCGAAGCAGCTGGTTATTTGAAAAGACCAAAGAAACTCCGGCAGTTGTCTCTTTAAAATAACAACAGACAAACTAGATTGTACAGTGATTTATAGAATGACGCGAAATTTGTGACACTTTAAAAGAAATGATTAAATCTATCAAATGTTCAGATGTTGGGTATCCACTGATAACTTATAGGCATACGGAGAAACAGCTCGCAATAGTCTCTGTAGTTCTAAACATTAAACGCCCAAAGTATTTCAATGAGAGCATCCCTCGTTGATAACTTGTATAGCTGGAGATCAGTTCAATGTTTACTTTCTTGTAACGTTTACGAATGTCCGTGTAATGAAGTAATTGGAATGTGTATTTGTTCCTGTACCTAATGTGTTCCATTATCGATACACCGTACAAGGCGAACTGAGGACTGTCACCGGCCACATTTATTGACTGGAATCTTTCTAAGGGTAGGTCAAACACTTGGAAACTATTTTTTGTTTGTTTATTTATGCTTCAAATCCAATGATATTATACAGGGATGTTATGTTTGAGTACCCTATCAATAATCTAGAGAGAAAAAGTTAGAAACTGTTGTTGCTATGGCAACGGCGGCCATTTTGTTTTGTAAACATACTCTTATACCAAACTAAATATGAAAAGTACAATTATACCTCAAGCACTCAGCGCTAGAAATCAATTCCATTTGAAAGGCAAACATCCAAAGATAAAACTGAGCAATACGAAAGCGTGTAAGTTAATTTAATTCCTAACCGTTGGAACAGCTTTAATATCTAAGGGAAATCTATAAGGGCCAGAGAAGAAAAGCAAGGCCCACGACACTAGCTCCAGCTGGAATAACCTGCCCAGTGTGCGGCCGAACATTCCGGGCTCACATAGGTCTCACCAGCCACTTGAGGAGGCATAAAACCCCAGTGCAAAGCCCTCAGCCCCCTGGATGCCAAAGTGGTCATCATCGAACCACGATGGACGAACTATATAAGGGAAATAGTGGAGAGGGGTGTTATTCAGGCTTTACATAGGATCCTGGGTTCGAATCTCGGTGAAGCCTGGGAACTTGAACTTCGGGATTTTTAGGGTGCCCCTGTTGAGGGAATGTGCTGTCCACATGACACCCTGCTCGTTAACCGTTGGCCAAAGAAAGAGATGACTTTGACATTATCTGCCCTATAGACCGCATGGTCGGAAGGGGGAACTTTACTTTTTTTATAATGTCCAATATTTAAGCCGAGAAGTCAGATTGTACACCATACCAATGTAAACACTTTGCTCTAGTGTCAACATTTTCTCTAGCTTTTATCAGTGATTAAGGTAAAGTCTAACTAAGGGCCCTCAATGAGGGTCTTACTAATGGTCCAAAATTAAGGTGTTACTCAGGGCCCAACGTATAGACTTCCCTAATTCTCCTGGATATTATAACGTCTAGCCCCCGTCATTGCACTGTGTAATTAAGTGGTCCTAAAAGCTATGCAGTTTCTCTAATTACTTCTTGTAGCCATTGATGAGTCGCTCATAATTGTAATTACTTCTTGTAGCCATTGATGAGTCGCTCATGATTGTAATTACTTCTTGTAGCCATTGATGAGTTGCTCATGATTGTAATTACTTCTTGTAGCCATTGATGAGTTGCTCATGATTGTAATTACTTCTTGTAGCCATTGATGAGTTGCTCATGATTGTAATTACTTCTTGTAGCCATTGATGAGTTGCTCATGATTGTAATTACTTCTTGTAGCCATTGATGAGTTGCTCATGATTGTAATTACTTCTTGTAGCCATTTGATGAGTTGCTCATGATTGTTCATTATGTCATTACTTCTGTTTCTTGTATTTTTCCTTTTACTTTCTTTTCCTCTTGTTCAATACATTTCTCAATTATAATGTTATTAAATAATAAATCTTCCTTTTTTTCTTTAAACTCTCTCACTCTCTCTCCCTCACTCTCTCTCCCTCTCTCTCTCTCTCCCCTGTGTGTCAAACACAAACGCATAAAATCTTTTTTTCTTATCATATTTTCACTTCTTCAATATTCAATACAATCACTTTATCTCTTTCTGTCTCACACACAATCCCTCACTCTTTCTTTTCTTCTTTTTGTCTCTATTCTCTTTTTTGTAATCTCAACCTCTCCTGCTCTCTTTCTCTCTCTCTCTCACACACTTTCTCTTATCTTATCTTATCTGATCTTATCTTATAAAATACAGACGTTACTTCAAAAAAAGAAGATGATTACGTCCTACGCGTCATGCATTTAGTCATGCATATTAACCAATGACTTAAATTCTGCCAAGTACCTGTTTTTTCTGGCTAGCTCAGGCAACCCATTCCATGCTCTAATAGCACTAGGGAAGAAGGAGTATTTGTACAAATTTGTCCTAGCATATGGGACGAGGAATGTGCCTTTATTTTTGTGTCTTTCAGAGTATTTTATTAAATTTTGCTTTTGTATTTGAAGATTATGGTTCAGTGTTTTATGTATAATTGCTACTTTACTTTTGAGTCTTCTGTCCTGAAGGCTTTCTAAATTTAGTGATTTTACTAATGGTGTTACTCTAGTCAAATGTGAATATTCGTTTGTTATGAATCTCACTGCTCTATTTTGTGTTTGTTCCAGTTTCTTAATGTTTTCTTGAGTTGAGGGGTCCCACACGGTGGATGCATATTCTATTATTGGCCTAACCAAGGTTAAATAACATTTTAGTTTTATGTTCTTATTTGATTTAAAGAAATTTCTTTTAATAAACCCTAATGCTTTGTTGGATTTTTTTATAGTTTCATCAATATGTGGTTTCTATGACAGTTTTTCATTTATTATAACACCTAGATATTTTGCGTTTTTAGTCTGTGTTACTGGTTTGCCATGAATAAGATAAGTGGAATTAATTTGTTTTAGTTTTTTTGTTACTCTTAACAACTGACATTTTTCTGGGTGGAAAGACATGCTCCAATGTGATTCCCATTTCTGTAATTCATCTAATTCTCTTAGTAAAATATCTGTGTCTTGTTTTGTTTTTATTGTTCTATATATTATGCAATCGTCTGCAAATAATCTGACTTTTGTTCCTCAACTAATGCAATTTGGTAAATCATTTATGTAAATTAAAAATAGTATTACAGTTTGTTCTCTCCCTATCAGAAAATCTTTAATCCACTGATGCAGTGGACCATTAATGCCAAAATATTTTAATTTTTTAATTCTCTTTATCCTTCTTCCATTGCTAATTCTGTCTAGCCAACTCGCGCATGTAGATATTGCAGTGCTATCTGTTGACCATTAGTACGCCTTGAGCTGAAGGTACATACGGTCTGTCTGGTCCTCACCCATTCTCCTGTCAGATACACACCCTGAATGACCTAATTTAAGTAATAGGATTCGCGATCTTAGTAGGCTGTCAATTTAACTCTCTCTCTCTCTCTCAGACTTGGGGGGGGGGTAGAAAAAGGGAGTGTACCTGTGGGGGTAGTAACGTAACACCAAAGGGCGACGGCAAGGGCGGACGGGGCGCTGTGACGTGTGGACCAGCCATAACGTGCCTATGCTAATTAAATGAGATGCGAATTACTCGGAGAGGAAGCTTTAAAAATGGATGAAGTGCCGACTGACTGAAAGAGAAAAAATGTAACCCTGAGAGGGCACTCTCCAAAGAAATAGCTATGGTAGGGTACTGATGAAGTGTCCATAAGGACTTAACATAGATAGTATCTTTTTTTACAACGAATGATAAAATAATAATTAAATTATATATACTAATAGGATCAAATGTGTAACAATGTTACATGTGTCATAATGATCTACTGTATCTTATAAACAACTCGTCTTATTCCCAATGGTCTTACCTTAGGCTTTGAAAACGTCCATTCATCAAACATTCAATGAATGTATAAACTAAGTCAGTATAGTTTAGGTCAATATACTGACGAGGGTCATCGCTAAATACAAGTTTAACTTTCAAATATTTACATTTCAATATTATTTATTTATTTACAAATTGAAACAAAAAATTTCATGTTTTTATGCTTCGACTTTGTCCCAGCTTCTGTATCATAGATTTAGTTTCACATTTTTTTAAAATAGAGCTTTCATATTACATCCCAATTATTGTTAATTTACATTCATTTTTTAAGTTACTTTTTTTTACTTTCCTTTTATTTGAAACGATTCATTTTTTTAAAAATAGCTTTGTAATATTTTTGTTTCCTAGAAGCACCGCATTTTCGATAGCTTTGAATACCAAGACATAGAAAAACTTTTAGGTAACACAATCTTTTTATGAATTCGGTGTTCTGGTTCCATTGGTTGAAGAAGCAGATGTACTTTTAGTTTTCAACTTGATATTTATCGGTGGAAACATCGTGTACTAAATTTTATATTTTATTATTATTGCAAGATAAAAAAAATATTAATTGAAAACAATTCAAAGTCTAAGAGTCAGAGCTGCAATTAAAATTTTTAATCTGCCTTCAATTTTGTTTGAAATAAATCAAAGATCTACCTTTTTGTTGTTGTCAAGCCGAACATTGAAATGAAAAAGTGTTTGGGTTTGGTTGGACGTTACAAGAGATGGACATTCTACATGATACGTGTGTACAAAACAATCGTCATTCTGTTCCATACATTCTACATGATACGTGTACAAAACAATCGTCATTCTTTTCCATACATTTTACACTAGATCTTCTTTCAATACGATAATGAACGAGACTGTTCCCCTGACGACACTAGTGACAGCAACACTGATTAGCGAGATGCTCGTACGAGTCTTGTTCTTACCTGTGTTTTACTGTCAAGTTATGGCAGAGATATTTCTTGCTCTGAGAGAGAGGGAAAGAGAGAGAGAGATAAAGAACGGTGGGTTGCATAGATAGATAGATAGATAGATAGATAGATAGATAGATAGATAGATAGATAGATAGATAGATAGATAGATAGATAGATAGATAGATAGATAGATAGATAGATAGATAGATAGATAGATAGATAAAGATAGTCAAAATTGTCAAGTCAACTTGTCCACGCCCCTGCTTTTGTTCCCTTCCTATCTATCAGCGAGTACAGGCCTCCTGTTGCATTAACCACATCAGTATTGATGTCGGCCGTCCCCCACCCATCCACGGGGCAAGCCACACCGACCAGACATCGGTCTCATCAAATGACCTGCTGAAGCAGATTTCTAGATAATTACTTTATGTTCTGATGTCCTCTTGAACAACGAGGCACGTACAACAACACGAGTCACAGACTGACACTCAAACATAAAGATATAAACTAACAATATGAGTCACAGACTGACACTCAAACATAAAGATATAAATTAACAATATGAGACACTCAAACATAAAGATATAAACTAACAATATGAGTCACAGACTGACACTCAAACATATAGATATAAACTAACAATATGAGTCACAGACTGACACTCAAACATAAAATATAAACTAACAATATGAGTCACAGACTGACACTCAAACATAAAGATATAAACTAACAAAATGAGTCACAGACTGACACTCAAACATAAAGATATAAACTAACAATACGAGTCACAGACTGACACTCAAACATAAAGGTATAAACTAACAATATGAGTCACTCAAACATAAAGATATAAACTAACAATATGAGACAAAGATAAAGATATAAACTAACAATATGAGTCACAGACTGACACTCAAACATAAAGATATAAACTAACAATATGAGTCTCAGACTGACACTCAAACATAAAGATATAAACTAACAATATGAGTCACTCAAACATAAAGATATAAACTAACAATATGAGACAAAGATAAAGATATAAACTAACAATATGAGTCACAGACTGACACTCAAACATAAAGATATAAACTAACAACACGAGTCACAGACTGACACTCAAACATAAAGATATAAACTAACAATATGAGTCACAGACTGACACTCAAACATAAAGATATAAACTAACAATATGAGTCACAGACTGACACTCAAACATAAAAATATAAACTAACAATATGAGTCGTAGATGTACACATGAACATAAAGATATAAACTAACAATATGAGTCACAGACTGACACTCAAACATAAAGATATAAACTAACAACACGAGTCACAGACTGACACTCAAACATAAAGATATAAACTAACAATATGAGTCACAGACTGACACTCAAACATAAAGATATAAACTAACAATATGAGTCGTAGATGTACACATGAACATAAAGATATAAACTAACAATATGAGTCGTAGATGTACACATGAACATAAAGATATAAACTAACAATATGAGTCGTAGATGTACACATGAACATAAAGATATAAACTAACAATATGAGTCGTAGATGTACACATGAACATAAAGATATAAACAAACAATATGAGTCGTAGATGTACACATGAACATAAAGATATAAACTAACAATATGAGTCGTAGATGTACACATGAACATCAAGATATAACCACATGAGTCGTAGATTCACACATGAACATAAAGATATAAACTAACAATATGAGTCACAGACTGACACTCAAACATAAAGATATAAACTAACAATATGAGTCGTAGATGTACACATGAACATAAAGATATAACCACATGAGTCACAGATTGACATTCAAACATAGAAATATAATCACGTGAGTCACAGACTGACACTCAAACATAAAAATATAACCACTTGAGTCACAGACTGACACTCAAACATAAAAATATAACCACATAAGTCACAGAATTCAGTTGAACATAAAGATATAACCACACGTGTCACAGAATTCAGTTGAACATAAATATATAACCAGACGTGTCACATAATCACACTTGAATGTAGAGACATAAGAACACAAACACACACACTTCAAGAACAAGACATAACCAGATGACTAAGCTCAGGTTTTGTTTACATTCAAGGTCAAACTAAAGTCAAGAATGAGCATGTTCAACCATACTACACAAAACTTAGTAATACAAACAAAAATATAAACACATTATCTCCCTTTACGAAGCTGGTGGTGGTCCAGCACTTTTTATTCGATTCAGTTCTTGTCATGTTTCATTAGTGCTAATAGTTTTCCCAGTGAGCTTTGCCCCATCAACTTCTTCTACAGGTTGTCTCGTGATCATCCGACGGTTACGGGACCAGGTTGGGGGGGAGGGGGTCGGATTGCCGAAATTGGTCAGATTACCAAAGGTCAGTTTACCAAAGGTCAGATTACGAAAGGTCAGCTGGATTTCAAAGAATTTAGACCACATCAATGCTGCAATAAGAAATTCTCTCAATGTATAAATAAAAACAATAGTCTAGAAAAATATTGATCTATAAAATAGGAAACATACCAAACCACAGTTTAAACCTACATTCCAGAAATATACTTACAGCCACACTATAAATTAATTACATGAATATAAGTCGGCGCCGCGGATAACTGTGTGATATTCAAACTTGTCGGGCGACAAGAGTTAAACTTTACTATCAAATCAGCTCATGGTTACTACATAAGACGATGTGCTAAATTTTCATGTAGGTCTAGTGATTTATTGAACTCGTTACTGAATGCAAACAAATATTTAAGCTGGGTGCGGTGATTCCAGCCGAAGCTGTGTTAAATGAAAAAAAGACTTAGAGCCAAATTTAAATTTGATTATATTTTGAAAAATTATATCGGTCAGTGTTTGGCCAATAAGCTAGTATTTTTTCCCAAATTTCTAGAAAAATTATTAGAGCCGTCAAACCTGTCCAACTTCCAGTTTCCACCCGCCACCCCTGAAGAGTTGGCTAGCTAATAGTTGTAATAGAAATACACAATGAAACTTTTTTGTCTCTGCGTTTATGCCATCAATTGAGGTCAACCCCCCACCATCAATTGTGTGTAGCTTTATTTGAGGTCAACCCCCCACCATCAATTGTGTTTAACTTTATTTAAGTCAGGTCAACCCCCCACCATCAATTGTGTTTAACTTTATTTAAGTTCAACCCCCCACCATCAATTGTGTTTAACTTTATTTAAGGTCAACCCCCCACCATCAATTGGAAAGAAAGATTCAGTTACGTTAGTGGATTTAAAATAGCGTGAACAAAAGCATTTCTAAATAAATGGAATGCGCTTGTGAAAAAATGTCAGATACTGACTAGCAATAAGCATTTACAAATGGAACAGTTTCTTTCAATAAGTTTTCAATTATGCGCTAATTTGGAAGTCCACCTTTACAGTGTATTGTGTAATTACAAAACTTTGCGTGAACAGATTCAATCTTTGTTTTTGTTTTATATTTTTTAAAATTTTATCACAAAGTTTTTACCAACGCACTCTGTCTGTTTTCTGTTTGTCTGGTAAAAAGTTTGTACACGTTATTTCTCAGACAACCAACCTGGAATCAATTTGAAAATGTGCACAATTATTTCTTTTACCTGACAACACAAGAATCAATAAAATAAATTAGTTAATTAGCTAATGGTAATTAATTATTTGGTTTGGAATCTTGAACAAGGGAAAGAGATTGTACTTGACTGAAGCAGTGGTATAAGCTGAATTAGTCCCCTTTATAGGTCGTATTCTGAGTCTTAAAGAACACACATACGATAAGACAAGAGTATCGAAACAATACATAACTCTACAATCTTCTCTGTTCATAAACACATCCCTAGCAGAGTGGCTACAATGTCGGCAGGAGGAGGATTGAGCCATGAGTTCGAATTTAGGTCCTTCACCCCCCCCCCTTTTTTAAATAAATGTTTAGTTTCTTGTTGGTCTAGATCTATTACAAATGGAATGACATGACTGATCCAAACAAATATATAAGCTTTGTTTAGTTTTATAAATGTTTTGTTTATTGTTGGTCTAGATCTATTACAAATGGAATGACATGACTGATCCAAACAAATATATAAAGCTCTTTGTTTAGTTTTGAAAATGTATTTTTATATTTTCTTGTTCGTCAATAGAATTTAAAAATTTTTTTTTAGCAAGACTAATGTTTCGAAATTCAATTCACACAAACTAAGCCAGGCATTTGATTACTTTATCTGCCATGACAGCATGACTAGTATGTGTGAAACGATGAAAAGGAAGAAGCTATCAAAAGCAGAATTGATGAGAGTTTCGCTTGGCTGACAATTGGCATTCCTTGTAGATACAGCCGATGTTTGCTATATCGATCACACCAAAAGTCAAGACAGAAAAAATGAAACTTTGTTGTTTCAAAATGCTTCATCAGCTTCAGTTTATCACTAAGTATGGAGAACGTTTAATGCATGTCTCTTTAGCGCACGACTATGAAATCAAAACAAATAAAAGTTTATGTCTCTCTGTAAGTCAATATTGATCAAAATGCTGTCTTTTTTTTTTCGTATAAAGCTTATATCAACTCACCCTGTCTGGTAAAAAAATGTGTACACCTTATTTCTCCCACACCCAATCTTGGATCAAGCTGAAATTTCGCACAATTATTTTTACTCGACAACACAAAAATCTGTATAAATAAATGAACCAATTAATTATTTTACTATTTGTAATTACTTATTTGTTTGGTATCGAACAAGAAAATAAGTTGTACTTGACAGATGCGGTGGTATGAGTTGAATCAGTCCTTTTAAGCCCTGAGTTCAAATTCAAGTCTTTTTTTATGCATTTAAAAAGTGATCACGTCAACATTGACTAAGATTGTCCTTACTTATTTTTTTTTCCCAACTGGTCCAGATAAGTGATGGGATCATAGCGTAATGTGAAAGGTAAAAGCATGAAATAGTGATAAACAGAAACAATTGGAAAAATATTTCTAATCGCATAGATTTATTATTGTTAGTCTAGATTTAATACAAATTTGTTTACATCACTGATCCAAACTATTTGTTAAAAGTTACACTTCATATAAGCTTTAGCTTTTTTTTTAGGTGTAAATTAGTCTTTATTTTTATTTTTTATTTTTTTGACCACCTTTACCTATTTTCCCTCTGGGGTAACCATTTACACGTTTCTACGTTGTCCTTGACATTATTTATTCTGTATATTTATTTCAAAATCATACTTTCTCTTTTCATTTTGTTAGTTTTTATTTAGGTTCCATTATATAGCTACCACATTTCTTCATGTGGCTTTCTTTACTTATTCTCTCTTGCTGTAGATCCATATTTAATTGTTTAAAGAACAACAAAAAATCAAGTGTAAACAAAGAGTAGATTACTGTGGTTAACTTTTGAATGTAGTATACAAATCCCAAAGTGGAGATTTTCAAACATGGCGGATATTTTCAAACAGTTAGCTATTTGGCGTATCAGGTGTACAAATTATAGTGTCTTAAGTTTTGTACATGAAAAGTCCTATGATAAATTGAGAGCACTGTTTAGCACTGTCAAATCAAATGTCTAAGCTGTTTCGCTTAATGCACATAGTCATTTTTTGTTTTTAGGTGGCAACAGTGAGATTTCAATATGGCGTACTTGGCATTGTTAGTTTGACTATTTATTTCAAAGTGTTTCACAATATGCAGTCTCAGTCAATACTGTGTCAAACAATTCTGTGTCAGTTTTCTGTAAGTCAAAGTTGTGTCATTCAGTAGTGTGCTGGTCAATTGGTGTGTAAGTCAATGCTGTGTCAGTCAGTCGGGTATTGGTCAGTCGGGTGTTGGTCAGTTGGGTATTGGTCAGTCGAGTATTGGTCAGTCGGGTATCGGTTATTTGGGGTAGACACAGAATCAACTTATATTACATGACCACCCTAAGACAGCCCGGTTCTTCACGTACACCTCATTGGGACCAGGTCACACATTTCACGATCAATAGAAATCATGCTTCAAGAGAAATACAATCGTCTTGCTTTTATTGTTAGACATCCAGATACAGCACTATACTGTGATCAGACAATGCCATCCATAAGTACAAAGACCATTCTCTTCCATTCAACACTAAGAGACAATATTGAATAGTGTTTCAACAATAAGTGCAAACTCGTAGATCAAGAAAAACTCGTTTCAAACGTTGGGCTTATTACCGGCTGTGTCTCTCAGAGAGCCGAAGATTGCCATCAAAGGCGGAGTGATTTATGAATTGTCTCTGATCACAGTCATCCAGAATTTTTACAATTCGCAGGTAGCGTGAGCTCAAATGTAAACGCTTTGACTAGCAGACAGCTATGGCGTGGATCACTTGCGCGCCATGTCTGAAGCATAACTATTAGGGTGTTGTTTTAACTGATTTGAAACAATTGCAGGTGGGACCACTTTCTTTTGAACAGACAGGGTTGCTTGGGTAAGACAGACTGGGAGGATAGATTAAAGAGCATAGGACTGGGAGGTTAAGAAAAGAAATAGACTTGGCAAGCTGTGATTTCTACTTATAGGAGCAAACTATTTCTTCCTGGCGTTTCTACTTATAGGAGCAAACTATTTCTTCCTGACGTTTCTCACTTTTTTTCGTCTCTGAACTAACAGAGTTCGTCCTTTGTAGTAATGTAAGAATTGACGGACGGACGGACGGACAGACAGACAGATAGATAGATAGATAGAAAAAACAACAACATCGTTTGCCCAAAATAAAAAAATGTTTCAAACAGATTTGTTTCTTTGGTTAAATATTACGTGTTTTATTTTGAAGTCAGTTTTCTATTTGATTTTGTCAGGTTCATTACCTTGGTTTCATTTAGTATTTGTTGTCTGGAGAAGTATAAGAACTTACACCAATAATTGTATATGTACTTTGAAATTGTAATAGGACTCTATAATTCACACAGTCTTCCATAAGGTTAAAGTTTAATAGGCTTAAGCACTTCACCAGCACCTTTTAAGTTCTGTTCACAATAGCAAAAGTCTCATTTAATCCCACAAATTAGTCTGGGACATTTGGTGTAGACCGGAAGAGCACGTGACGAGCACGTGCGTTTCACCTTTGAGCGCGTGTGATGATTTATTTTTGTATTTAGTCTATTTGGTTTTGTTAGTCTCCCTTTGCATTGTTAATGACTTCAGTCTGGCTCATTTCAGCATTGGCTCATTCTAGGTGTAGCCTCAAGCTTGTAGATATATATATATATATATTTGCTTATCCCCATCTACCTCCCCGGCATTGACAGTCCCTTGGAAGAAGAAGGAACTTTATAGTCAATTAATTATCTTCTTTGAAATCTAAATGGGGAAAATAAATTCTACATTATCATTCTTCCCCGTAGATAAGTTTTGTTTGTTTTTTAAGTATTTGTTTTTTTATTTTATCATATTCAGTATGCTTGCTATATTTCTATCAAGTAGAGTAGGGCTAGTCTTAATAATATCTAGTGCTTGACACATATTGTTAATTTGTAGATCAAGCCTGGCGATAGTGATAGCTTCTAGCTTCTATTCTAATTTCTAATCATTTTAAATACAATAGAACTTTTTTTGTTGTAGGTTATTTAAGAAATATTTTAAGGTATCCCCTTACTCTCCCCCCCCCCCCCCAAATATGCTGTAGTGCCAAGTTTCAGCTTTTGTGACATTTGGTGATTGTATCTTATGGAGATGTGTTTTCGTTTTCCAGCAATGGATATGCAATTAAATTAATATGTGTATATACAGGGGCGGACTGGGTATCAAAATCGGCCCGGGCATTACCATATAAACCGGCCCAGAAATAGCATGTCATATATTTTCGGTGTGGGGGGGGGATTTTTACCCCACTCCGCAATTTATATATATATATATATATATATATATATATATATATATTAGGGGTGCACCGGATAGTCCCTCCGGCTCCGGCTTCTGGCGAATATCCGGCAATTTTTACTATCCGGTGCTATCCGGCTCCGGTCGGATATCACTACCGGATAGTAAACCGGATAGTAAAAATACACCTATTTAATATGCATAAAGTGGACCTCGTTCCATTACAGTCTGTTATAGAATGTATTAATGTTTATATGAAAACAAAATAATGTGCTTAAAAATTGAGCCATTATAAATATGCACCAAACATCGTTTATTATAAAGACAAGGCATGTTAATAACTTAATATAGATAGAGATGAAACTTTACATCATAAATGCGCTTTACATACAGAGATGCAATGGCTGGCACTTTTTTCAATTTGTCTTGACCTTTGAGTATGTTAGTTAACATGTTAAAATGTTACATTCCTTGACTACGTCATGCTGACCAGACGTCTGTCTAGCTGTGCGGGTATATCTCCAGAGGTAGAGATGAACAACTCCCACCCCCTTTTATTTGTTTAGTCCATCACATTGAGTTTTTTATAGGCAGGTAACCACAAGTTAAATACGATGGACGTAGGTTTAATGTCAGCGTATAGACACTCTCTAGTGGTCACACCTTTCGAGGGAACTGAGTTTGTTTACTTAGTAGTTAATCTTTATTGGGGGGGGGGCTGGACTACAAGAGCCACACCTCTAAGGTAACCAGTATATTTCTAGATGAACAACTCCCTCCCCCTTTTATTTGTTTAGCCCATCACATTGAGTTCATTGATTGACAGGTGACCCCAAGTCAGATACGATGGACGTAAGCACTCTCAAGAGATCACACGAGGGAACTAGGTTTGTTATTGGGGGGGGGGACTAGACTTTACATTATAAATTCGTATTACATACGTAGCAGCGATGTCTGGCACACTGGCTTGTCTTGACCTTTGAGTGGTCTAGTAAACATGTCATATTCCTTAACTACGTCACGCTGATAATCTGTCTAGATGTGCGGGTATATCTCCAGAGGTAGAGATGAGCTACCCCCACCTCCTTTTGTTTGTTTAGTCCATAACATTGAGTTCACAAATAGGCAGCTGACCACATTAAGCCAGATGTCAACGTGTCTTATGAGGGAACTGAGTTTGTTTACTTGGATTAGAATTTTTATTAGAGGCGGGACTACAAGCCAAATCTCTATAAGGTTAATTTGGTATGAGTTAGTTTATTATGAGATAGGCTGTCAATCAAGGGTCTGGACCACAAACCACACCTTTTATACTATTGGACGGGTAATAAGTTTGTTTACTTTGAGTTAAGTCTCACGTATGAGTCAGGACTACAAGCCAAACAGACACTGACCAAGGGTATCTTTAAAGGGAGGGCTCAAGAGACTCAACACCCCCAACTTCTTATTTGTTTAATCCATGACAATGTATTGATAGAGAATATAGACATTGACCATTCTTAAGCCAGAATGGATTAACGCAAATCGTTAAGACATATTGAGACTGTCTAGAGGTCACTAGATGGTGACACTAAGTTTGTTTACTTGGAGAGAAATGTCATTTAGGCACACGTTCGTTGCACAATAAAATAAAACAAATATGTGCATGTGTGCGTGTATGTATTTTTCCCCTTGTATTAAAACCTTTAGAAAGAAAACTAATTTCATTGTTTAATTCTATTGACTTAATATATAAAGGAAAACCTTAACATCGCAGAAAATAAATTGATCTAAAGCACCACAATTAGATCTAGCAAACAAAGAAAAAATATGCTGGAATGTTAAGAAACACTTGACCTCTGTAACTAAGGTACAGAGATAATTTATCTATATGCTTGACTGATCATGCCAATGTGTTATCTTTTTTTGCCTGCACACTAAACACTTGCGTATGCCCAAGGAAAAAAAACGCGTGAAGGTCAACACAATCATCTATACACACACAATAGGACTACATGTGTAGGCTCACTACGTCTATCTGACCAGGTTGTTACGATCAGTCGAACACAAAGTCTATTTATGTTTTTTTTTTTTTTGGTAGGGAGGGTGTGGGTGATTTTGTTTTCTTTTATAGTTGGTTTTCCCAATTCTCTTAGATCTATATAACAGTAGATCTAAACATTGATAACAATAATAGGCCTACAGACTACAATTAAATCTATGCTTCGCAACATTTAAATCTCAGGCTATGAGTAGGTATAATAGATATTCCTGCTGTTAATAAAATATTGTTTGCCGCAAATAGATTAATAAATATATGACCTACTACGCTTCAGATTCCAACTATTAACTAACAGCTATCAGTATTAAGCCCTTGAAGCCAGAACCAGAAGCAGTCTTTGGACTTAAAATTACAAGTCTGATGACCAGTTGTTGGTCAGAAATTATTGAACATTAGTAACTAGTTAAATATATACTAACATATTTTACATTGACCCTCCAACACAAAGCCTTTATAGTTGGTGGCCTCGTACATACACACAGACACGCTCATGCTACACAGATTAACTTATGTTTATAAATACTGTTAATCTTTAATAAATCAATCAGCAAAAGAGTTTAAAACAATAAGGTATATAAAAGGAAAAAAATAATACCAACAAATATAGGTATGTTATTTAACAGTTTCGTAAAATGCTCAGCAATACAAGCTATTTACAAAACACTTAGGTATTCGGCTCCGGCTCCGGCACCGGCCGAATATCAAATTTTACTATCCGGTCATATCCGGCTCCGGCCGGATATCAAAAAGTACTATCCGGTGCACCCCTAATATATATATATATATATATATATATATATTTTAGTGTGTGTGTATACGTAATTAATCTTCATTACATTCTGATCTTTCATTCTTTCAAACGTTTTTGTACCCTAGAATACTCTCTTCCTATAATTAGTGGAAAGACAGTACACACCGCCAAAGGGCAGCTAGGGAGTCCAGGGTAGCTTTATTTCAGTTATTTTAAGCTTTAAAAATGCATATTCTGAGGTATCTACAGTGCAATTAGCCCGCTACTCTTCCGCTAAAAATATCAAAAACCAAATCTGCTATTCAGTGGAGTTCAGCGACTGGTAGACAATGGTAAAATGCTTTAGTCTTTGTATTGGAGTGGGAAGGGAAACCACAAAACCCCTTTTGGCTACGGTCATGAAATTTGGTGACTGTAGTTTGCCTAAGTTGGCTGCACTGGGGCAGTAAGTAAAGTTTCCCTTCCATACAATGAGGTCTTAGGCAAGTGATGGTTTGAAGACCCTCTCCTGCCGGCTACGCCCATGTGTTATATTATAGGTGTAAGCCTAATTCTCTATAAAATATATAAAGTTAGATAACGCATCGAAAACTAGATGTATGCATTCGTCGATTACATAATGTATTCTATTTATACATGTATGTAGTCTGAAAACTATAAACAATACTATAGCAGCCTAATGAGTTTGAAGCTTTTTGGTATTACTTATATATTACAGACGTATCTTCAAAAATAAGATTGTTAAGTCTTACGCATTTCATGTGTCAATCTAGTCAAGCATGTTGACCTGTGACTTAAAATATGCTAAATCATTGGTTTTCCTGGCTGACTCAGGCAACCCATTCCATTAAAAGATATGAGAAAGCAGAAAGGTTAGAGAGGCACTTACTTAATGTGAAAAGCTCTTGCTTCCTCCAAGTACATTCTCAAAAACGCGATTTGTATATGAATATACCATGAGCCATTATTTAAAATATAAATCTCCTTTCATTAAATATCGGATGTGACAGCGCTATATAAATTATTGTAATTATTGTAATAATTTTCATCATTAATGACTTCATACTAAGCATAAGTTTGCCATTAATTATAATAGTATAAAAATTTATTTAGATCTAAAAATATTTTTTTTTAATAAAATAATTTTTTTTTTGTAAGCCTTAAGTGTAGTATTTTTAGATCTATGTTATTAAAAATAAACAAAAAGAAATTTACTTTTTCTTTTCAAATCGCAGAAAGTAGAGCTTTATACCCATATTGAGCTGTGAATAAGTTGGGTGGTTTGCAATTTCGCGCTGTGTGTAATGTGTATGTATCAAAGTTAATTTCTATTAAGTATTGTTTAAGAGCTAATTGTCGCGCCTCTGCGTTTTCTAACTTAACCTCACTCATCCCTCTTTTTGGCTAAATTTCATTGGAACCATTAAAAGACGGAGAAGGGAAGGAGCAAAAAAATGGGAGTGCCATCAAAGGCCCATGTCGACCAGCAAAATGATTGGGCCAAACACAACCTCGAAGACATCAGAGCAGTCCATGCAGCTCGTGCGGTCTAACGTTTTGCAAATGATAATACGTACAGTGTAGTCCTATAGTGTATATTTTTTTATATTCTTGTTGAATTTCAAACAAAATTAATTGTAATAAGAATTTTAAAAAAAATAACAAGAAAACGTATTTGAGCCTTTGTGTCTTGCTGCTGACACTTTTTATTTTAAGTTGTCTGCATGGAAATTTGTTTTTCTTTGGTCGCGACCATTTGGTACCGGCCCACTGGGCATTTGTCCGTTTGCCCATATAGCCAGTCCGCCCCTGTGTATATACCATTAATTATCTATCATTCGTTATCAACAATTCTGTTTAAATTTGATCCACATGCTAGCCAGTTGGCATTTATAGGGAAACCTATCCGTAATATATATATATATATATGAATTTAATTTTATTTACTAATCCCACAACATATGTGGTGTACACCACACTCAACTGGACAGCAGGAGATGGGGTCAGTTCGGGACCAAACTCAGGGCTACCTTGCCGACAGTCCAAAGCTTAGGCTATATCACCGTACATTGCAACCATTGAGCAGAATTACAAGTAAAAAAAATTTTTGAAATCAATCTAAAAATATCACTACGTGGATTGGATTCCTCAGATCGTCAATCATGATTGTGCTCTACATGCCAGGCTGAAACACAATCCAACCAGAAATGATTTCATTCATAATAAAAAAAAAACTCTTGAAGGTCGTGCTTAAACGATTTAATCTCGTGAATGCCATTTCTTCCTTACATGTTCTAATGTCAGGAACAAATATAGAAGTTTTCAAAGATTGGCGCAGGTTATGGTCAAAGGAAGACTAGCTGACATCTCACTGCGGGGCAAGGAAAATGGAATAGCGCTGTGAAGACCCTGAGAGGATGCTTAGGAACTATGTCGGGGAAGGAACGTAAGTAATGGAGACTTTCACAGGCTGTCGCTTGTTTCTGCTAGTGACTCCTTCGGATTCCAACTCTCCTAGCATCATTGTGACGCCTCCGTGGAAACGTCCAGAAGTGGAGACTGGATACTCGAATAACGGGCAGCAAAAGGGCTGCCTTCATGGAGTTATCCTTGGCGAGCTTTTTTTTTTATTTTGTTATTTTTGTCTTGCTCGGGGGTGAGGTTGGAACAGGGATCTCACAAGTCCAGCCCAGCAGGGATTCTGCGTTTTCTTTTCTCCACTTTAAAAAAAAAATATTTTGTTTAGCCAATATGTTGGCTTTCACTTCGGCTAATCCAGATCACAAATTTGGGTTAATTGTTGATTCTGATTGATACTTTCAATTAGCGAGAGCCCTGGAAAACAAGCATAGCGTTACTTCAGTAGTAGACCTATATCAATAATAAAATAAAAATGTTGTCATCGAGACAATCTCTAAAAAAAAACTAATAAAGTTTTTTTTTGTTTCTTTTCTAAGTAGGTCAAAATGACCCAAAGCCTGCTCCAGAAGCTGATTACCCACTTTGTTTCACGTCTGCTTGACAACATTTTCTCACAGAGTCAATCTTAACAACTGTAAAACATAAATCTCCATGCGATGCAGGGGAGGGAACTACAATGAAACGATGTTTATTACTTGCCCCTGATGCTATCTGAATAACAAAAAAAAAATGGATAAGGTTGGAAGAAACTGAAGGCGGAAGGAGGCGAGAGAGAGAGAGGGAGAGGGAGAGGGAGAGGGAGAGGGAGAGAGGGGGGGAGAGAGGGGGGAGAGGGAGGGAGAGAGACAGAGGGAGAGAGAGAGAGAGAGACAGAGGGAGAGAGAGAAAGACGAGAGGGAGGTGGAGGGTGAGAAAAAAAATCAAAGCTACTTAGAAAGATCCTAGAAATCTTATTAACTTTTTCCCTAACACCATTTTGTTTGTTTGTTACAGCTTGTCGTATCGATTGTCAGGGGAAATAGAAAAAAAAAGTTTGTTTTCACACTCTGCATTCAAAGGCATCCGAAGACTGCAGCCACAACCCATCAACCCGCGCCCCCATCTTACCCCCCCTTCGCCAAGTCCGAGTCACATGTTGCGAGTGTAGACAGAGCCTGTTATTAGTACACAACATTTTTTTTTTTACAGACAAAGTAGAAACAATTGGATTGGACAACTGAGTCGTTAGTGCGGGAATGCCTTTGTTTTAAAATAACCTTTTTTGCCTTATCTGACTATTGTAATTAGGTCAATTTATAAATTAGTCATTTAGGCTTGTGGAAAATGAGTCACTGTTGTTGATGGTCACTGATTATAATAGCGCCAAACTGCTGGTAGACGACTAAACCGTTTACGGCGTATTATATTTTAAGTTATAAAACTTGAAATAACTTGAATGACTTCTTTGTGAACAAAACTAAAAAAAACTTTGATTACAATGTGACTGCTATTAACGTGAGATGAATTGAAATAAACTGATATTTTTTAACAAATCGAACTCATAATAATAAAAACACGTCTTTACACTCTGGCATCATGGAGTCGTCTTAAGTACCCAAGACAGCTTATCGAAGCGCATCATTCACACTGCATAGCCACCAACCAATCGCTAACTTCTTCCCACCGTCACCATAGAAACACACGCACACACACACACACTCACACTCCATAACAGTCATTAAGTCAAGAAATTGGGTCATTAGGCTTCTGGGCCTGTGGAAAGTGTATTCGACAATCCCTACAAAGCCTATGATTGTATAAAGAAGAGGATCATGGGAAATGTCACTCCAAAGCCTATGATTGTATAAAGAAGAGGATCATGGGAAATGTCACTACAAAGCCCATGATTGTATAAAGAAGAGGATCATGAGAAATGTCACTACAAAGCCCATGATTGTATAAAGAAGAGGATCATGGGAAATGTCACTCCAAAGCCCATGATTGTATAAAGAAGAGGATCATGGGAATTGTCACTACAAAGCCCATGATTGCATAAAGAAGAGGATCGTGGGAAATGTCACTACAAAGCCCATGATTGTATAAAGAAGAGGATCATGGGAAATGTCACTCCAAAGCCCATGATTGTATAAAGAAGAGGATCATGAGAAATGTCACTACAAAGCCCATGATTGCATAAAGAAGAGGATCATGTAAATGTCGCGGTGACTTCTTACGTTAAGGCCAAATCAGATAATTGTATAGGGGCGCAGTGGGTGAGTGGTTAAGCGCTTGGCTTCCGAACCCGGGATCCTGGGTTCGAATCTCAGTGAAGACTGGACTTTTGAATTTCGGAATTTTTTAGAACGCTCCTGAGGACCCCCCCCCCCCAACTCTAATGGGTACCTGACTTTGGTGGGAAAAGTAAAGGCGGTTGGTCATTGTGTTGGCCATATAACACCATCTGTCATTGTGCTGGCCACATAACACCCTGGCTTATTGACCGTGGGACAAAGTAACGATGACCTAAACATCATCTCCCCACAGAGTCTGTAAGGGAACTTTTACTAGAGAAGTGTATAATGTTCACAAATGTATAATGTCCACAAATGTATAATGTTCACAAATGTATAATGTTCACAAATGTATAATGTTCACAAATGTATAATGTTCACAAATGTATAATGTTCACAAATGTATAATGTTCACAAATGTATAATGTTCACAAATGTATAATGTTCACAAATGTATAATGTTCACAAATGTATAATGTCCACATATGTATAATGTCCACATATGTATAATGTCAACAAATGTATAATGTCCACAAATGTATAATGTCAACATATGTATTATGTCAACAATGTATAATGTTCACAAATGTATAATGTCCACAAATGTATAATGTCCACAAATGTATAATGTCCACAAATGTATAATGTTCACAAATGTATAATGTTCACAAATGTATAATGTTCACAAATGTATAATGTCCACATATGTATAATGTCCACAAATGTATAATGTCCACAAATGTATAATGTCAACATATGTATTATGTTCACAAATGTATAATGTCCACAAATGTATAATGTTCACAAATGTATAATGTTCACAAATGTATTATGTTCACAAATGTATAATGTTCACAAATGTATAATGTCCACAAATGTATAATGTTCACAAATGTATAATGTTCACAAATGTATAATGTTCACAAATGTATAATGTCCACAAATGTATAATGTCCACAAATGTATAATGTCCACAAATGTATAATGTTCACAAATGTATAATGTTCACAAATGTATAATGTTCACAAATGTATAATGTCCACAAATGTATAATGTCCACAAATGTATAATGTTCACAAATGTATAATGTTCACAAATGTATAATGTCCACAAATGTATAATGTCCACAAATGTATAATGTCCACAAATGTATAATGTTCACAAATGTATAATGTTCTTTTCAATCTATTTTTTATACTACGTCATTTAACATATTTCGGATGGGGGGGGTGCATATTTATTGCCGACATGAATGTCGTGGGCTTCATTATCGCTCGCATACAAAAACAAAAGGGCCGGATACTAAGAGCCTGATCTGTCCCGAGGGTCTTGGTTTTGGGCATTACGGATATATAGAAGTTGAAACAGAAAGGCGTAGTTGAACCCTACTCGCTGGACGAAGTTAGGCTTATATTATACTCAGTACTATAATGGGAGGGGGGTGGATAATTAAGAGGGAATGCATAACAGTACATTGTAATCACTTGAATATTTGCCTAAACGCATCAGTCGCCTCGACTTCTTGTATTTTTTTATTTTTTTTTTTGTAGAAGCGCTTTGAAATGTACTTTCTATGCGTGTTGCCTTCAGACTTGGCCAGCTAATAAGACACAATTCTAAGAGAAAATTTTCTGACAAGTTAATTTAAAGTAATACAATAATATATCAGTGCATCTACAGCACACCTTCACGTACACAGCCATACTTATTCCACTATATATACAGCCATACATATTCCACTACATATACAGCCGTACATAATCGCCGACATATACAGTCATTTATATTGCCCAACATATACAGTCATTTATATTGCACTACATATACAGCCATTTATATTGCACTATATATACAGCCATTTATATTGCACTACATATACAGCCATTTATATTGCACTACATATACAGCCATTTATATTGCACTACATATACAGCCTTTTATATTGCCCAACATATACAGCGACACATAGACACATGGTTACATACACTCACACTCATTAACATGAGCCGTATTACACACAATGACAATCACATACAATCTCCGAGCACACACGTAACCATCAATAAACATTACACACACACACTTAACACAATCACACATATAACAATCAGTACACATCACACACACATAATAAACGCATGTATTCACATCTTGTTGTTTCAATATCTTGACCAGCAGCTCTACGGCTGTATACAACACTGTTTCCCGCCTTAAACTCACTTAAACAGGAAGCACATTAGAGCGTGCAGTAGAACGAATTAAACCTAGACTTTTATTACCTTAAAACCCATCGATTTCTGGGTATGTTTTCTTAAGCTTCAATCGAATTGTATTTGGTACAGAGGTCATATTTAATTACACCACGGCTACCGAGACACGGGCAGGGCGCCACGTGGAGTGACTACAGCAACTAACATTGTGTACATGAAGGTTCATTCAGTTACTCCATAATGCTGTAAGTCCAATTTTCTAGCAACTTAAGTGGCGCTGGTTTAACCCAGTAGTGTCCTAATATATGACCTAGTTGGTTTGTCGTGGTCTAAACTTTGACATTAATTGTCTCTGTCAAATTGTAGCGTCCAACTAAAGGCCCGCGTCCATCATTCTTTTGTTTTCTAGAGTGACGACTAGGCGAGTCTACGACATTTATTTTAGATATTAATAAATCATTCTAAATATATTATTACACAACAGGCACACCTTTTTAAACCTGTATTCTATAATGTGTTCACACTATATACAGTGGTGATATAGATACTGTTATCATATTGCACAATTTAAAATCGAAAATGAAATTTCAAAAAAAAAATAATAATAGTGTTTTGAAAAAAAGTTTTTTTTAATTGTAGTAATATCAGATATCAGTTACATTGGATTTCAGATAGAAATAGAAACTTTGCTGGATAATACAAATCAATAGTCGACAATAGGAAAAAAAAACATACCGTATCGATGCTTTAAAATGAAAACAGAATTGCTTTGGCGAACGGAAACGTTTACACATGGCCAGGTTTTGGTTTAAGGATCGTCAATGGATAGAGTTCGATTCAGTCTCGAAGCACTCCCCCCCCCCCCCTCTCTACATCCAAGAAAACGTTCTTGAAGTTCAATAAGAAACAAGAAAATCTTTTTTTTAACAACTTTTGTTTTAGAAAACAAAGTTTATGTTAAGCATAGTTGTATCAATTTGTTTGACGCTGTCACATAATAAAATGTTAATAGATCTAGACTAACAATAAAAAAAAATCATTTATTTAAAAACAAAAGGGGGGGGGGAAGAGTTTCACACTCCTTTAACTTGCAGCAAGCGTCCAATGCATCGGACATTTCAAACTTATCTTCTAAGCCCAGGAGCGGTCAGCCCACGCCTGTCATTTTACAAACGCCGCCTCTGTATGTATGTATAGTCGCGCTTATGTACGACTTTCCCATTAGTCGATCTCTATTTGGAGCCACTGCAAGAGGTACAAAGAAAAAGAAACAACTAGAAAGTTTCAGGCCAAGGAAGAATGGGTCTTCCAGTGGACAAATATCTGGCTCGCAAATGGGTCTTCCAGTGGACAAATATCTGGCTCGCAAATGGGTCTTCCAGTTATGTGGACAAATATCTGGCTCGCAAATGGGTCTTCCAGTTATGTGGACAAATATCTGGCTCGCAAATGGGTCTTCCAGTGGACAAATATCTGGCTCGCAAATGGGTCTTCCAGTGGACAAATATCTGGCTCGCAAATGGGTCTTCCAGTGGACAAATATCTGGCTCGCAAATGGGTCTTCCAGTGGACAAATATCTGGCTCGCAAATGGGTCTTCCAGTTATGTGGACAAATATCTGGCTCGCAAATGGGTCTTCCAGTGGACAAATATCTGGCTCGCAAATGGGTCTTCCAGTGGACAAATATCTGGCTCGCAAATGGGTCTTCCAGTGGACAAATATCTGGCTCGCAAATGGGTCTTCCAGTGGACAAATATCTGGCTCGCAAATGGGTCTTCCAGTGGACAAATATCTGGCTCGCAAATGGGTCTTCCAGTGGACAAATATCTGGCTCGCAAATGGGTCTTCCAGTGGACAAATATCTGGCTCGCAAATGGGTCTTCCAGTGGACAAATATCTGGCTCGCAAATGGGTCTTCCAGTTATGTGGACAAATATCTGGCTCGCAAATGGGTCTTCCAGTGGACAAATATCTGGCTCGCAAATGGGTCTTCCAGTGGACAAATATCTGGCTCGCAAATGGGTCTTCCAGTGGACAAATATCTGGCTCGCAAATGGGTCTTCCAGTGGACAAATATCTGGCTCGCAAATGGGTCTTCCAGTGGACAAATATCTGGCTCGCAAATGGGTCTTCCAGTGGACAAATATCTGGCTCGCAAATGGGTCTTCCAGTGGACAAATATCTGGCTCGCAAATGGGTCTTCCTGTTATGAGGACAAATATCTGGCTCGCAAATGGCTCTTCCAGTTATGTGGACAAATATCTGGCTCGCAAATGGCTCTTTCAGTTATGTGTGGACAAATATCTGGCTCGCAAATGGCTCTTCCAGTTATGTGGACAAATATCTGGCCCGCAAATGGCTCTTCCAGTTATGTGGACAAATATCTGGCTCGCAATTGGGTCTTCCAGTTATGTGGATAAATATCTGGCTCGCAAAAGGCTCTTCGTGATCGTGAAAACTCTGCCATCTTCCTTAATCTTAGGACTGGAATGCTTTATTATTAAATGATGTCGGTAATATAGCTGTCAAAATTCACATCACAGCATGGGAAAAAATTGTTTGAACAGAAGCCAAATAAATATACTTTATATGCTTAAACCCCATCCTCGACCCCTCCCGGTCACCGGCTTTTATAAACAACCCCCCCCCCGAAAAAAACCTTATAAGAAAAGAGATAAATTTAGCCCTTCTATCCAATGAGTATAAACACAATAGCCCTCCCCTACCCCACAGTTCCACTCATATCTTTTTTCCTTGTCTTCATTTATCGACAGCACAGCGCCATCTAGTTTTCTCTTTTCCTTTCGTTCTGTGGCAACAGGAGGAGGGGGGGTGTTCCTGGGAGGGGAAGACGGGTACAGAAAATTACGTGAGTTCTCATACAGACACAAGATGACAGCAAATCGAATTTTTGACCCACAGAGTTTGAACGCAAAACTTTTTCCTTTCTTGATTGTATATGTCTTTCACCCATCGTCTATCTCTCTGTCTCTCTCACTCTCTCTCTGTCACAAGATCAACATTCACACTCTTTATTTCTTGTATTCTTTCTTTCTCTCTCACGTATTGCGTCAGATTCCCTTCTCTAGATTCACCCCCCACTCTCCTCCCTTACATCTGTGTTTTGGAACAACGTTTCCTCCCCCCCACACACACACACACCCTCCCAATAGCACACACAACCTTGGACTCCGTAACCAATTCATACACATCTCACAGCCCAATTCAGCCATTATTCTTGGCCATACATAACGGTGACTTGCGCGTTAGTAGCAACAGGTTTGTCGTCCTTGGCTTTGTTCAATGTACATGTCCAACAACCAAAAATTCAGAATTACTTTCATAAAGGCACATTTCTTATTCCATATGTTATGTTAAGTTTGTTCGATTGCTCCTTCTTACATAGTGCTATTAGAGCACAGAGTGGGTTGCCTGATTCAGCCAGGAAAACCAATGACTTAGTGGAGATTAATGCGTGGATTAGATTCACTCACAGGCGTTGGAAATGAATAGTTTCTCTTGTGAACAACAAACAAAATGTCTGTAATGCCGACTTGGTCACTAAGTGTTGGACTGTTGGACTGTTGGACATTAAACAGCTAATTGTCTTTGGACAGTCACTTCACAAAGTTTATCTAGTTAAATATTTTGATGGGTTGCATAAAATAGCTATAAAATATGTTTACTAATATCTTCCGTTACCTTTAGTACTTATAGCTCATAATATAACATTGCAGAGATATATAAGAAACTGTTAAGGTGGGGGGGGGGATGTATGTGTTATCATTGGCAAAACAAAACAAAAAAAACAGTAACAAATTCATTCAAGAAACATAAAATATTAATTAGATTTTTTAAAAACATTTTGAACTTTTGGTTAGTTGATATTTCCATTCAAATTAGAAGCAGTCGAAGAAGCCGTGATTTGTAACAGAAAATTCGGTTGTAACAGATAGATAGATAGATTGATGGATTTTCCTGTCTAGTTAACATGCGAACGTTTTGGCTAGGACTTAATTATCTTCAACTCAAATGTAGGAAACGTGTCAAACAAACAATCAGATTGAAATTATGTATCTAAATGGCAGATGTTAGATATCAAAATCCTTATTATTATTTTTAAAACTGTAATACTGGTAAACAATTAATTTAAAACAGACCTAACCCTAACCCTAACCCTAACCCTATAAGTTTAAAACGATTAAGCAAAATAACAAAATGTTTTTTTATGTAAAAAAAAAATGCTTGTGTGAAGGAAAGAACGACACAATTACTGACACATTTCTCAATACTGCAAGATGTTTCTCCCTTTCATATAAAGCAAAATAATTAACTACCACTGTTTAATTAACTAACTGGTTAATTTTTTATTGATTCATGTGTTGTCATCTGCAATGAATAATTGTACTAGTTTCAGCTTGATTCGATAATGTGGAGTGCAAGAAATAACATGTACCCAGACAGACAGACAGACATAGTGAGTTAATATAAGATTTGTAAAATAAAATAGTTTGCCATAGACCAGTAAAGGAGGTCAACAACAACCAAATAACGTCTAACGCTGTTCCAAATGAAAAGCTCTCAAAGGCTAAATATAACTTAAACAAATCATTGACACAAATATATATGTCCTATATCAGAGTTAGCGAAGAATGAATGTGTAGTTACATTAATAAGAAAAAGTAATCCTAACCAAAGATAAGGATAAACAATGTGATGTGACGTATACAGCAACCCAACGTCTGCTAGAAGCGGAAATAACCACATCCTTTTATAAACAATTAGAGACAAGGGAAGACAAATCTATTCATTGAAGGAGTTGAGCTTAATTATAATCGACCAATGCAGTCTAGAAGTAACAGTCGAATTTTTTTTTAACTCACATTCATCTTAAGATGTAACCCTTGACTAGAAATGTCCTCTACAAATAATCATGCGTGGAAATATCCAGAGACAATTGCTGAAACATGCTTCCTAGGACCTAGCACATAAACAAAAGGATGCATTAACCTAAAGAACTATGGTTTAGAAATAGAGCATGTACAATACATTGAAATAGAGTTAACAAAGACTTCGCATTAGAAAAGAACACAAGAAAGCAATCAGTATTAGGAGTGGATTTGTTTCCACACAAAAAAAAATCTTTGTTAATGAGAATAGAAATTTTATTTCTTCAGAATAATGGTTTCTAATAAAAAGAATTTCATTTCTTCATAATCGTTGCACCTGGAAATAATAATTTCATTTCTTGCATAGAAATTTTCATAATATTAGTTTCCTTTTTTTTTTTAGAAGAATTATTCATGGCAATAACAATTTGATTTCTTCAGAAGAATTTTTTTAGGGATATAACAATTTCATTTCGTTAAAAGAATTAAACCTGACAATGCTAATTTCATTTCGTTAAAAGAATTAAACCTGACAATGCTAATTTCATTTCTTCAGAAGAATTAAACCTGACAATGCTAATTTCCTTTTTTCAGAAGAATTAAACCTGGCAATGATAATTTTATTTCTTCAAAAGAATTAAACCTGACAATGCTAATTTCATTTCTTCTGAAGAAATAAACCTGACAATGCTAATTTCATTTCTTCTGAAGAAATAAACCTGGCAATGCTAATCTCATTTCTTCAAAAGAATTAAACCTGGCAATGCTAATTTCATTTCTTCTGAAGAAATAAACCTGACAATGCTAATTTCATTTCTTCAAAAGAATTAAACCTGACAATGCTAATTTCATTTCTTCAGAAGAAATAAACCTGGCAATGCTAATCTCATTTCTTCAAAAGAATTAAACCTGACAATGCTAATTTCATTTCTTCTGAAGAAATAAACCTATCAATGCTTATCTCATTTCTTCAGAAGAATTAAACCTGGCAATGCTAATTTCATTTCTTCAAAAGAATTAAACCTGACAATGCTAATTTCATTTCTTCTGAAGAATTAAACCTGGCAATGCTAATCTCATTTCTTCAAAAAAATTAAACCTGACAATGCTAATCTGATTTCTTTAAAAGAATTTCCTGGCAATGCTAATCTCATTTCTTCAAAAGAATTAAACCTGACAATGCTAATCTCATTTCTTCGGAAGAATGGTTTCTAGCAAAATTTTCATTCTTCCAAACAATGGTTCCTGACAATAACAATTTCATCAAAAAAGAATTATCCTGACAATGCCAATCTCATTTTTTCAAAAGAATTGTTCCTGACAATAACAATTTCATTTCTTCATGACACAAGCTAGACCACGAGAGTCCGATAGCTCATAACATTTTTTTAATCTGACATTTCTTTTATTGTTTATCACTCTGCAACATGGACATTTGACCTGCCAGTGTCTTGTCATACTCAGACATTCACGCAACTGGCATCGAATAGCACACACAATAAGATTTATAGGTAGAGGCTTAGGGGTTTTATGCTCAGCGTATCCGTATGTGTTAAAATGTAAGTAAATATTCAAAAGTAGGGTGCTCGGTGGGTGAGTGGTTAAGCTTGGCACCCTAACCCGAGGCACTGGGTTCGAATCTAAGAGACGACTAGTATTTTGAATTTCGGAATGTTTAGGGCGCCCCTGAGTCCACCCAACTTTAATGGATATCCACCTTTAGTTGGGGAAAGTAAAGAAGGTTGGCCGTTGTGCTGGCCACATGACGTTGGCCGTTGAAACAGATGACCTTAACAGCATCTGCCCCATAGTTCGCAAGGTCTGAATGAGAAACTTTACTTTATGTTTGTAAGTGTATGAATGTCTGTGCATACAAATCATTTAACATATATTTGTTTATATAAATGTGTACTTTAATAAATGCAGGGTCGGAGCTGTCATAGAGGCATTGAGTAAAATGCCCGATGGGCCGGTACCCGAATGAGCCGGTAGGGTAACCTACGGGGCCTCATGAATGTCACTATATAAAGTATAAAATTGTTAAAGGTTTTTTATATTCTCTGGTAAAAGGGGGTCCTCTGAGCGTCGTGTTTAAAAGAAGATCATTGACAGACTCTACAGTGTAATGCTAATTTGATCTAATACATTTTCTGATATAATGCAATAGCCTACGTCCGTAGACAATGTTACGTGTAGGCTTCATCCTTTTAGGGCCCACACTCAAACTGATTAAAAAGCAACATATGAACATATGGCCTATAGTTCTTATAAGGATATAGAGGTCATTGTATGCATCTATACAGTTATCGATAAGATAAGATAACTTTTATTGATCGAATCAAATGGAAATTCGGTTTGACTACAATTGACAACCTCAGCGTAACTACTGTACAATAACAATATAGACGCACACTATAGATGCACATACGAACGAGATTCACACTCGAAAAACACACACACTCATAACCAGCGCTTTAGAAATAGACTTCTATGTACTTCTCGATGACAGAATGTTAATTAATGTTAACACGTTATCAAACTTAACCGAATGATTTTGAGGACAGGTTGACCTAGATTTGGATGTTCATTGCGTGATATACAATTCATGGGCCGGACTTAACACCAAGTCCGCCCCTGAATAAATGTGTCTGTGTATATATTTATGTGTGTGTATAAATGTGGACATATACATGTATACGTTTAAATGTGGAACCATTACAAAGTATTACACATGCATTCAGGAGATCTGCTTAGATTACAGAATTTTGACTTGATTCTTCACAATCGATATCAGTTTAGCAGTTTTACTTAATGTAACAAGATTTTATAAAAGACACGTACATTTTCTAACACTGATAAGTGAAGCCTATATATCTTCCTTGTCTTGTTTCTGTAGGTAGAAAATCATGCAATCGCGCCCTGTATTTAGACAGGCAACCAGAAGTACCTCGTACATTGTATAGGAAGGTTCTCAGGCAGTGAGATAGCAAACTCATCACTTAAGTCATTGGTTAACAACATCAGGGGCGGACTAGCTATATTGGCATTCGGCCGGTACCCAGCTGGGCTGGTAGGGCTACCGAAAGGGCCTCATGAATGCCAGTAAATTGTTTTATGATTTTATAATATTTGTATTAGATGCGATATGTGCGTTGTGATTATCTAATTAATTATTTATATATATAACTACTTTTGATACATTGTTAAACTTTACACAATGTTCTTGAGGACAGGTATAACTGGATACCCATCATGTGGCATATAATTTGTGGACCGTATTGTATAGAAATGCCTGGGCTGATCTTTACACCCAGTCCGTCCCTGCATGTCTAGATGCGCCTAGGACGTAATTATCTTCTTTTTAAGTAATTTAAACAATGAAAGCTCTGTACAATTGCCGCCCTTTTATATGTGTTACTAAAATATTAAAGCCTGCCATTTTATCTGCATTGCTTACCAAACATCGGACCAACAGTGGCCGCCTACGAGTTAAAAAAATGCCTTTGTTATCTTGACTTTTAAAAGCTTCATTTAGCCAGTCGAAAAAATAAAACTCCCCTCGTTACAAACCAGACTATTCATTTGTTCACTGTTCCCCCCCCCCCCCCCAAGTTGTGTGGTTGTGTTTCTAAATATTCCACCCTCTATTTCTACTAAAACTGTTCTTCTTTACCTCTCTTTGTTTGTCAATTCCCTAGCGCTCTCTAATAACCTAAGTGAGGCAACTCAACGAGGCACATATATCTTTATTTACACGACATCACAAGTTCATAAAACATCATCTTCCTTAGGCACAGTATCTTCACTTCGGCTCTCAACTTGGGTGGAAATCGTTTTCTTCTCTTCCTAATGTTGACATCCTTCTCAGTCTAGTTTATCACAGTGCGCACCTTCTAGCTTAGATGGCGGTGCGCATGGCAGAGTTATAACATTATTGATGTCAGAGAGTATATTGAAAGACTTTTGACTGAAACAAATCAGACAGGTCTGGTGTGGACACAATTATAATAATGTGGATAGTCTCATAGTTATCTAGTGATGGGAACTAAACTAAATTTTTTTAGTTAAACTAAAACTAAGTTTGAACTAAAAAAAAAGTAATTAAACTTTTAGTTAATCACAAATTGAAAAAATTAGTTAAACTAAACTAAGAAACTTTAGTTAAACTTTTACTAACTATTTTGACCTTTTTTAAGGACGAAACACCCAAACATGAAGAATATAAAGCACAACCAATCTCTTTGGCAAAATGTAATAAACATTTATTTGTGCACATGAAAAAAGATTTAAATGTCTTTATGGGATAGATGTACATCTAGATCTTAATAGAATCACTACAATGATACTATTATAGAAAGAAATTAGAAGTAATTGTCCAAGTTCTAATATAAGTTACCTTTAGAAGTAATGATAAAACTGCATGTTGACTCTCTAACTAACTCTAGATTCTAGAATATTCTGGATCTAATATCTTCTACAAACGAAATGACCAGAAATATAATCTGGATCTAGAATTAGATCTAGCTACTAGACCTAGATCAAAAAATTAATATTTTAATCTAAAAATAATCTCAGAAATACTAGTTACTACTACTAGATCTAAAATCTAGATAGAGTCTAGTAGATATCTTAGTAACTCTAGATCTAGACTAGAGATTTTAGATTATTATAATTATGATTATAACTAGATATGGGTATTTAGATCTATATACTCTAGTAGATAATACTATATCTAGATCTATACTACTAATAGATCTAGATAGTAGATATAAGTATAATTATAATAGAAGTAGATGTAGATCTAGTTATTTTAGTATTAGATCTAGTGATTCTAGTATAGTGATGACTATTAACCTATTATTAGTTAGTATTATAGTCATTATAGATCTATCATCTATGCATCTTAGGTCTTATTATAATAAGTAATCTAGATATATCTAGATCTAATCTAGACTCTAATTCTAAAATTGTAGAATCTCTAAATTAATAGATCTAGTCTAATAAAGTAAAGTAATATAGATTTCAATTAATAGAATCTATAATGACTATATATTATTGACTTATAATTTTACATCTAGATATAAGACTAAGACTACTAAGAGTTAGACTCTACTTAAATTAAGACTATTTAAGAGACTAAATTAATTAAATATAGACTATTACGTCTATAGATCTAATTGTAGTAATAGACTAATACTAATAGACTAGACGTCACTAGACTCTAACTCTAGATCTATCTAGTAAAAAGTTTTAAAATAAAAAGAGTCGACATTTCTTTGAGATCTATAGATAGTAGACTATAGTAAAGGCAAAATTCTTTGCCTGCAGCTATACAGGAACACACTGGTGTTTAATAAAAAGCAGCAAAATGTAGTTCTATAGAAGCAAGGAATTATCAGGATTTATTAAGCAGTGAAACTTGCTAGAAATAGAATGAACACGTTGATTTGTCTCGCCTTTCAAATACCTTGAATTGGCGGGAATAGCGACCATTATAGGGTAAAGGTCAAAAGGCTTTCTAGTGTCCTGTGCACCCTCTAGTTTATTCTCCTCTCTATTATTCATTAAATATATTCTCCAAATTACATAGATCTAAATATTTATTGGTATATATGGTAAAAAAGTTTGTAAAATTTGTAATTAAACTTTTTAGTTTGTAACTAAAAAAAAAAAAATTAAACTAGGATTTTAACTCAACTTTTTTTTTTTTAAATTAAACTTTGGCCTTAACTAATTTTTTTTTTAGTTAAACAAAAAGTTAGCAACTTTTTAGTCCACTTCCGCCTATTGGGACTGTCACCATAGTCATCAGACATTCCAGAAGTACCTTGTTTTCTTTTAGATAGTTCTAGGTTTAGTTTATTATTTGTTGTATATATATATAATCTAATTTGTGGTGAAAACGATACATATATATGGATTTTTTTTTATTTAAAAAATTCATTATGCGAGAACTATTTATAGTTGGCAAGAAAAAAATTTGTGGCTCTTTAAAAACTTTGTAAATTGTAATTTTTGGCTCTTCCGACTCAAAAGGTTGTCTTCCCCTGGCCTAGCTCATAAAGTACATACAAGCCTAGTTCAAAAAGCGCTAGTCCTGTGTCTATCTATATGTATACCCCATGTGAATGCTGTTCATGTTTGCATCTATATTGTTATTGTTATAGTAGTAATGTTGGGGTGGACAATTGTAGTCAAACTGAATTTCTATTTGTTAGGACCAATAAAATTATCTTATCTTATTATTATTATAGCTTTTATATAGCGCTCCTTTCATGCTTATAGCATAGCTTTTAGTCCAATCTCTTTTGTGGACCAGTGGGGGGGGGGGGGGGGGAGGGGGTATCTAGGAGTTGGTTTTAGGCGCTCTGTAAACACAACTCTGCCCGAGTCGGGTGTCGAACCTCTAGCCCCCTTCTAGGTAGCCAAGTTCAGGCGGCCTCTCGACCACGCTTTCTTTGTCTAATAAAAACATCACTAAATACATGTGGAATTTTTGTAATGGTATATGTGCCAGAAGCATAGAATCGATGAGGTCAAATTGATTTACTTGATGCAGAATAACTATACCGTTCCGAAAGGTTGGTACTGCAAGATGTAGGCAAACACATACAGTATGAATATAATTAACCATCACATTCACAGTAGTCACTTTAATGTATTGCCATATTAATGCATAATAATAATAGGCACTTTGAAAACATACTAATACGTGGTCTGAAACATTAATATATTGTCATTATTAATCATAGTAATAATACTTTATTCCATTAAAATCTAGTCGCATTACTGTTATGAAGTTTGTGTGTGTGTGTGTTTCTATGGTGACGGTGGGAAGAGGTTAGTGATTGGTTGTGAATAATGCAACGTAACTGGCGTTGTCGTCATTGGTCTTAGTTAGGACAGACTCCAGAACGTGAGGCTGAAAGTTTGTGTTTTTGTTTTGAGCAAGATCATGTTACAAAAATAGTATTAACTTAAGTCTCTAGTAAGTGTAGTCCATTTATTGTATCTCATATGAACTAGATTTTGTGTCTATTCTACTACAAGTTCTATTTAGTATTGTTATGTTATTCGCGTTATTTGAAGTTTGTATTAGTTCAAATATATGACGCCCACAGCGGTTTAGTTGCCTACTAGCAGTTGTATTAGTTCAAATATAGGACGCCCACAGCGGTTTAGTTGCCTACTAGCAGTTGTATTAGTTCAAATATAGGACGCCCACAGCGGTTTAGTTGCCTACTAGCAGTTGTATTAGTTCAAATATAGGACGCCCACAGCGGTTTAGTTGCCTACTAGCAGTTGTATTAGTTCAAATATAGGACGCCCACAGCGGTTTAGTTGCCTACTAGCAGTTGTATTAGTTCAAATATAGGACGCCCACAGCGGTTTAGTTGCCTACTAGCAGTTGTATTAGTTCAAATATAGGACGCCCACAGCGGTTTAGTTGCCTACTAGCAGTTGTATTAGTTCAAATATAGGACGCCCACAGCGGTTTAGTTGCCTACTAGCAGTTGGGTGCTACAAGTCGACGACCGTCGGTAACAATTAGTACGTAGTCAACAGAGTTCTTCCTGAACGGCAGGCCAAATCTAGTGTTCTATTGAAGTCAGAGTCACCTCTCAGATCACTATTGTGTGTGGAAGTTGAATAGCTCGCGTTTGTTATTTATCATTGGAATCCTTTGGACCACGTCTTGTCAATGACTTTATTTAAATAATAATGTATGTTGTCTATAGTATTTAAACTAACGTGTGTTTGAGCCGACTAGAACTTTGAAGTACACAATAAACTCTGCAATCATTTTATGATATATAAAAATAATTGATGGCCTCTGATTTTAATTTGTGTTTACTCAGGAGTGACACTCAATTATGAATACCACCATAATGTGCATTCTATTAGTACCGTTAAGTGAATCCAATTTTAATGGTAGAACACGTTGAAACAAGTATTACCAGACAATTAAATTTTTAATGGCTCCTGTATGCATAATTCATTAACGCTTTTCGTAATACAGCTGTAATGCCTAGAAATAGATCTGGCCTACTGAATACGGTTAGAGCCATATGTGGGGATCGTTTGACCTTTCAAGGTCACACGCGAGTTATCCTAATATAGCTGACAATGGTGTCATGTGTCACGTTGCATGCTACACGAGCTGACAGTGTCATCAAGCCGAAAGCTTTTAAATCATTGACCTGTGATTTTCTACGTTAGTCTAATTTGAAATTAGGTCAATTGGTGCTATTTTTAGTACGATCTTCTTAATGGTGTTTTTTTTTTCAAAAATAAATAGCAACAAGAGGGGGGAGGGGGCGCGAGGTACTTTCAAAGGAGGGGAGGGGGGGGGGAGAAGTCAATTCCTTTTTATTTTCATTTTCTTCTAGTAAAAGTCTATTTCTGTTGTATTTGCCTTTTTAGCTCTACATCCTTGAGTAGTTCTACATAAAAAAGCGGACATTTTTACGAATGCTTAAACATTTAATAAAGGGACGTCATTCTCTAAGTACATCTTTTCATTGTTTTGGCATCTGCGACAAGATAGCTTCTAAACTTTGAACAAAAAAAACATTTCAATAGATTTTTACCTATGCGATTATTGAGTCTACCTGCAAGAACGGTCAGGTACCATCGTTCTGTTAGTTTCCTGGTATGTGAACAAAACAGCTTTACTGAACACAGCTTTACTGAACACAGCTTTACTGAACACAAGATAATCTTATAACAATCAAGCCGAGTTCAAACACAATCTCTAGAGCCTTGAATTTTCTCACACTTTAGCGTCGGCCCAGTGAAATCTTTACTTCATTTAATTTGAATGGCACTCTTTTTGCTGAGAGAAATATTGCGTTATAGACGCCAGGAGAATGAATAGCTGTAGAATTCCGAACTAAACTCTGCTAGGGGAGAGCTCCTAAATAGCAACCGTCATGTTTTGGGAGAGGAATGGGCGTGCTGTTGACTTATAGCACCAAACTTCTACCGTCTTTTTGCGCTTATAACCCGCGGGGTTTATACAAGGTTCACCAAGGGTTGGTAGCTGTGCGGAGTATACAAAGGTGCGGGGTAGACAACATTTATTTTTTTACTCATAAACATATCATAACACAAACTATGGATATATTAGTGGGTCTTTATACTTCCTGTGGTTCGCTGTGTAGTTGTACATTAGAGGATATCACTATTAACATCTCATATACAAATCTATAGAAAACAAATGGTACCGATTCGGCATTAAAAAATTTAATATATCAGTAATCAATTGTGTCCAGTAAGTAATGAACTAAAATAATTTGCCGATGCTGGTAATGTCGAAACGTAGGCATACAGATTACAATACATGCAATACATCCGCAATCGAAGCTTGGGTCCTACGGTCTAACGGATTTAACGCATACAAGCGAATATCCAAAATTGATCCCAAGTGGATATATCAGATTATATTGGTAAAAAAAAATACTATTTTATATTTCGTATAAATTTGAGACATTAATAATTTTACGAATTTTAGAACTTCATTCAAATTTGTCTACAACAGTGAAACGTCTTGAACTGTCCAGAGATGAACCTTTTCTACATCTCAGTCCATTGGTCAATTGTAGGAGAGAAATGAAACTTTAACTGTCCAGAGATGACCCCTTCTACATCTCAGTCCATTGGTCAATTGTAGGAGAGAAATGAAACTTAAACTGTCCAGAGATGACCCCTTCTACATCTCAGTCCATTGGTCAATTGTAGGAGAGAAATGAAACTTTAACTGTCCAGAGATGACCCCTTCTACATCTCAGTCCATTGGTCAATTGCAGGAGAGAAATGAAACTTTAACTGGTTGGCAATCTTCTAACAAAAGCAACAAAAAAAAAAAACGCTAGAGATGACGCAAACATCCGACACAACCTCGTGGGCTTTGTTCAGGTGTAACATGAGGAACTGATGGCCGGCAGACGACGCTGCTAAGGTCAGATTATTTTCATTGAAATTGGACACCCGACTTTAAGATTCCATCCACACATTTCAACTGATATCTTTGTGCTAGAATTGTGCTCTGTATTGGTTTTCTATGAGTCTATAACTTGACCACTTGACCAGACGAAGACGTCACTTGAGACTTCGGTACAGAAATAGCGAGATCATTTTGTTGTTTGTTTCAGCTCTGTTCTACTGGCCCGTGCTCTTCAAACAATTCTCACTCTCCCTTTTGTTGGACATTTTTTAGTTGCTTTGTTTTTTTGTTCTCACATGATATTAAGATATTTTTTGTAATGGTAATATAAAATTAAAACTGTATTTTGTTTTGCTTTATTTTGTTTTTTTACTGTTATAATAAAAACATTTTTTAACAATTCTTCTAAGTCTTTTGTTTTATTCTTGTAGACTCTCGATTGAACTCAGTCGTATTGGACTTACTGTGCAGTGACGTCAACGCGCTGGTGATACCTGGCTTACATTTCCTTACAGATCTATTTGGTAAGTCAACACAAAAACTCTGAAAGTGTGGGTGTCTGCCAGGGTGTTTTTAGAGTTGCTTTTTTTTTTCTTGTTGTTTTTTGTATGACCTTACACACGCTGAAAAAAGTCTCGTGGCACAAGATGTGACACCCACATAGCAGTCTCAAGATGTGACACCCACATAGCAGTCTCAAGATGTGACACCCACATAGCAGTCTCAAGATGTGACACCCACATAGCAGTCTCAAAATGTGACACCCACATAGCAGTCTCAAAATGTGACACCCACATAGCAGTCTCAAAATGTGACACCCACATAGCAGTCTCAAGATGTAACACCCACATAGCAGTCACAACGACACATTGAAAGTTAGAACTTTTTTTATAGTAGAGGAACGAATCTCTGCTCACAAAGTCAATGTTCAGGACAGTAAAGCTGTGTCTTAATTCAATCTGCTCAAAGAATTTCCCATTCTTATTTTCGCAAGCCTCTAACTTTTTTTTTAAACTTGCCAACTTTGCAATTGTTACAACTTGACTATTGAACCAATTATTACAAAATCATGACGTTGCATTCATTAATGTTTAGCTATTTGCCAATTTTTACAACTTCACTTCGTTGCAAGTAGGACAAGTTCATTAAGTTGCAAGTATGACTTGCTCCATTGCAACCTATTGTAACAACTTCTCTTCTTAGAAGTGCAAAGCACAAAAAACAAAAAAACTCTTCATTACCCAAAGTATATTTATGTTTCTGCAACATCTCACGTCTGCTTTGTTTCTCTGGGACGCGTTCTTCCGTGTCCCGAAGTTCTCATGCTTTGAATCTTGTTTTAACATTAAGCCCTGCCAGCACCTTTTTTGTGTCTGAAACAAATATTTGTTATTCATACCTGCAGCAGCTAAGGTCACAGTGAACCAGTTTGTTACTTTGTAGCTGACTCACTTACTTCAAATTCCGACTTCATCCATTTGTTTCTAAATGTTTTTTTGTAATGCGCATCCTTCATGGTTCTAACATGCACAGCGCGCTTTGGCTGCATCTCTATGTGGACATGTCAGGAGCTGGTGTATCCGTTTTCAGTGCTGCCTTCACGCCTCAGCAAACACAAATACGTCCATCTAATATTAATATTTTTTAGCTGAATTATAATTCTAGTAATCAAATGCTTCTAAAAGAATATGATGCTGTTATCTTTAAGACCTTTTTAAGTTTTTGAGGTGTATAGTTTCGAATATTGTCAAAAACTTCATTCAAAACATTAAATACATTTAGTAAATACGCACCCTATTGCAAGATATTTAATTTATTTTTAAACTTAGTTTGTTTCAAAGTCTATTTACAAAACAAACTATGAATGCACTTACACTAGAGTATATATACACTAATAACTTGCCTCCCCAACCTCCCCCAAAAATTACATGAAAAATGATTTTTAATTTGGTTATTGTGAAAGAATGTCCCTTGAGGGTCATCTCCCTTGTCTGCAGAGCTCTCCATACAGTGTCTACCGGAAAACACATCATTTCCTGCATCATACAACTTCCGAGACACACAAGATGACATGTCTAAGACTTCCGGTTTATACATTTGCTGACTAATTGGTCTGCTGGTCATTGTCTGGCGGCCAAAGTTTGAAGTTTGTCATGTTAAAATAAAAAAAATAAAAAACTGACCAGCAAGGTATGCTTGCGTGCTGCAAACTTGTTTCATGTCACACAGGAATAGTGTTAAGTTAACTGCTATAATATAACACCATGAATGCAATGTTTGAAACATAAATGATAACACATTTCAACTAAAAATTATCTGGTTGATGTAAAAGAATACAGACTATCGGAGTACTATTCTTGGTGCAAAAAGAATAAGGACAGAACCACTTAGAGCCTTTATACATTATGTAGAACAGCTTGGCTACCTGAGAGGATAGAGTTCGCATCCCGATCATGTGTCTCTTTCATTAACAGGCCCGTGACATTCTTTCATCTTGTCTTTCCATCGCTTTTTGTGTCTGCCTCTATTTCTTTTCCCCGGTACCGTTCCCTGTAGGAAGGTCTTTGCGAGCCCTTACAATCTCGTGATATAGTCTAAGTTTGCTTTTTTTGTTGTTATTTTTGTAGTGGTCAGCAGGTCATGGTGGGACTCAGCTGCCATTGTAAACCTTTGATGTGTAGGCTTTTCAATTGGAGATGATATTTTAGTTTGCTAAACGTTAGTTAAGATACCGCCCCCGCCCCCCAAACATCTGTACACTAAAGAGACAAGGTCGCGCCCTGAACTGTTTTTTTTCCTTTACAATAACAATAATAATTATTACTTTTTAAATTTGTTTTTTTTTTAAATAATTACTATACTTCTCATTTGGAATAAGAATAAATACTATATTGTGACATCCACTGTATAAAGCTTGGTGAATAGACTAATATAATTTAATCGTATACAGGTATAATACATAGAATTTTCAACATTCCCTTGAGAATAGGAGTATTTGTTTGTACTTCTTTGTTGATTTGTTTCTACTGTTCACATTGCATTGCATAGTTTGATCAGCGATATGTCTTCCACAGTCTGAATATTGAGGCCTGATCTGTGACTGATTACTATTAAAATAAAACCTTTAAACTGATCTCTCTCTCTCTCTCTCTCTCTATCTCGCTCGCTCACTCTCTTTCACGTTCTCTCTCTCTCTCTCTTTAATATTTGTTAATTCAATTTAATTTTGTTGTTGTCTTGTGTTTTAGAGACATTCCATCTTATAGTTTGGTGACTAACTAATGAGTTGTATCATTGGGTTCTCTAGCTCTCTCTGTTTTATCCACAACAACAACAGGAAATAAAAACATTGACATCTACAACGTTTCCTTCCTCTCCCCTACCCCCCCCCCTTTCCACCTTTTTTTTTTCTCCACTTTTGTGTTTTGTCTGGCCAGCATTGGGTCATTCTAATGTACTGATCAAACCAGTGATCTATGTAGGTGACAGAACTAGGAGGGATAGGAATGTGGAAGCCTTGTAGGCACATATGTATGTATGGACCCTTTATATTTATTTAAGAAGACCAAACATGACATGAAATACATTGACTGCTAGTGTGTACTACTAGACTTGCCTACTATTGCAGGAAATTAAAAGTTCAAGTATTTACAAGCTATCATAATAATTGCGAAACATTTACGCTATTGGTTAAATACGTCTCCCACAACGCTTGGATGGACCTCAAGGATTGCACTATCCCCTGTATCGTGCTGAAACTAAAAGATCTAATCTAGATCAAGTTGCACAAGTAAATAGTGGTGATCCGAAAGCAAACCTTTTGATTTTTAAAACAACAAAGACAACTGTTTAATTGTACACACCTGTTAATTTTAAAAACAATATTAACAAATCGAAACTAGTATCCAGTAACAGGGCCGGTCTTACAGAATGAGGGGCCCTATTCGAAACGGATTGCGCGGGGCCTAGCCTGGATAGGGATAAGGATAATAAGTGAACATTAAGATTTTTTTTGTTTGAAAATAAATACGTCTTTGCATTTTGTTCAAACTTTACCAAAAACGAAATCACGGTCAAATTAACTTTACGCGCCATCTACAATAGAAGATAGTTTTCTAACAAATGCAACTAAACATTCAGACCTGTCATTTAGATTTACTATCGCCTAGCGAAATATCGCTTTGGATTTGTCCTAAAAGATCGAGATAGATTTAGATCTATATTTATATACTAGTGACTATTAAAGTCAATAAAGTATTGGAACTTCTTGTTTTGGTTAAAATTAGCCTTATTTTTTTTTATTAAATGAAAGCTTACATTGCCGTTTTTTTAATCGCGAGTACGATTGGTGTTTTCCAGATTGAATGACACCCCAAAATGACAATTTTGTCTATTTTTATGATTTTCCCTGATATTTTAATAATTTCAGGAGATTTCCAGGAGCTCCTGGAAAATCAGGAGGCACCGGAAACCCTGTAAAGTTAAAATGGTTTAATTTATTAATTTACAGCTAGAGTTAGCGTGGAGGCCTATGAAAGTGCGGGGCCCACTGCGGCCGCAGAAGTTACAGTGCCCTAGGGCCTGTCCAGTGGTTCATAATGGTGAACGTCTTGTATCGATTAGGAAATGGATTGACCATCCTTTGCCTTCTTTAATACACACATCATTGTAAGCATGCTCTAAATCAAGATTTAAAAGCTATCTCTCGTCTGCTGCATTGATGAATGCCCTATAACTATAGGCTCGGCGTAGTGTGTCAGTGCGACTGTCCCACAGTGGCCGTCTACGAGTTTTCGCTTATAAACTCTCTTTTATTACCTTGGTTATATATAGCATTTAAATTGTTGCTTAGATGTTTAACAAGCATTCAAGAATACATATCAATAATGCGATAGATAGTAATTTCAACACCGTCTATTTCAACCTAGAATGTTGTAGTTTGGGTTTGTTTTCTTGCTTTGGATTTTTTTTTTCATTGTAATAACTGTTATGAGAAAAGAGGAAGAGGTGTTAACATTTAGTTTGAGGTGTCATGTGTCATTGTGTATAAGTGTACGAGCATGGGCGCCCCTGTGAACGAAGGCGTGTCTTTAAAAAAAGGAACTAACTGTCAACAGTTCACATTTCAATACATATAAACTTGACCTACTTCAGGCGCCGGTACGATGCAAGCAAAGTGCTGGAGAGGTCACAAGAAAGACCAGTTAAAGTTGCAAGCAAAGTGCTGGAGAGGTCACAAGAAAGACCAGTTAAAGTTGCAAGCAAAGAGCTGGAGAGGTCAAAAGAAAGACCAGTTAAAGTTGAAACAAAAGTGCTGGAGAGGTCACAAGAAAGACCAGTTAAAGTTGCAAGCAAAGTGCTGGAGAGGTCACAAGAAAGACCAGTTAAAGTTGCAACCAAAGTGCTAGAGAGGTTACAAGAAAGACCAGTTAAAGTTGCAACCAAAATGCTGGAGAGGTCACAAGAAAGAACAGTTAAAGTTGCAAGCAAAGAGCTGGAGAGGTCACAAGAAAGACCAGTTAAAGTTGCAAGCAAAGAGCTGGAGAGGTCACAAGTAAGACCAGTTAAAGTTGCAAGCAAAGTGCTGAGGATGTTACAGGGAAGGCGCTTTGAAAAAAGCAACCAAAGTGCTGGGTAGGCCACAGGAAAAGCCCCTGGACGATGCAAACAAAGTACTGGAGAGGTCACTGGAAAGTAACAAATGGTGAGACTCCTAGTGGCTGTCAGAAAGGATTATCATGGATTGATTGCTGTTAAGATTAATGAAATCTTTTCAAAGACACTGCCTAGAGATTGACATGACTCTTCCTTCATTAACTGGCAAGTCTGAAGGGAGAGCAGTGCGTGGAAGAGAAACAAAAATGTGCCTGCAAAAGTTTTGTGACCCGTACATTTGAAGGGCAACGCTCACTCAGAAAAACAACAAAAAAAAACAGTACGCATGTGCTTACTCGTGCTCACAACCATGTACACACACACACACGTGAACGTCCTATTTTATCTCAGTATGACCTTGACATTCAGCCCCCCCCCCCCTAGGAATAGCACTGACGTCAGGGTGCAGACTATTCTATGCACTTCATGATAATTTGTGTGTGTGTGTGTGTAAGGGGTTGGCCCAGAAATCAGGGTGTGTCTCCAGAGTGAGGAGAAAGGGGTGAGGATGGCATGGAAATATGCGCTTAACCTATCAGTGGGCAAGTGGGTACGCAATAAATAGACGCAAATAATAGGGCGATAGCCTATAGTCTGTATGTGCTAGTCAGTTTAGTAATGGACCTCGTTCACCAATCGTAAACTATCAAGATTTAGCCACGTGGCGCTCTATCTCTTCTATATAATTTACGATTTCATGTTTAATTCATGATGGTTGTCACGTGACATTTTTTTCCGTTGTTTTATCAATAAGATCACGTGACTAAATGTTGTTTGTTTACGATTGGTGAATGAGGTCCATTACACTTAAGCTGGGTTATATGTTATTTACTACTAGACCCACTGTGTGTTGGGTTATATGTTATTCACTACTAGACCCACTGTGTGTTGGGTTATATGTTATTCACTACTAGACCCACTGTGTGTTGGGTTATTATTATTTGTTAATAAATAACTCAAAGTTTTCATTAGTTTGAATAACGCTTCGGTCTAGACTCGGAGAACAATGTCGAGTTTAATTAATATTTTTAATTTTAATAGACATTGTTATTTTATTTGACATTGTTAATCTCAATAGACATTGTTTCAATGGACAATGGACATTATTAACATGAAATCTTTCCCGTGGACATAGTTGACAAGATCTTGTTGATTTGAGTGTACATAAAATACATTATTGATTTCGGTGGACATAAATGACATTCTTGCTTTCAGTGGACATACATGTCATTGTTAAACTTGATGTGCACTACACTATAAGGACCCATAGACACCACTGAATTATCTTATCTTACAAATGAAATGGAAATTATCATTACATCCTCACTGTCTGCATGACTGTTGTGAAAGGTGCTGCTGATAATCACTAAAGCTTTCCATGACCTACATTTGTGTACGTTTTCGTCTTCTACACCAAAACTAAACTTTTGATCTCAACTTCACTCACCACAACAAAAAATGCTTTCATATTCACCCCAGCTCACTAAGTGGATCAATGCATTTTTAAGCCTTGAACCTTGTTTTCAAACATATGGCGGGTTAAAGGTCAATGGTTTTATCCTCTAATATCCTTTAGCATCAAAAGGCTATTAATGTTGTTTTAATACCTTCGTATTTGGTTTTTATAAAGAATATTGGTCCCCTACAAATACAATTATGTGGGGTTGGAATGTTATGGTAACAAAATGGGGTAGTAAATATAGTTTGTATTATCGTGCATATTCACTGTGATCATTTTTTAGCCACGTTCTTAGATTGTATTTATTAGTTAATGACCAGCCGTTTATGCTCAAAAGTACAAATTTTGTAATTCGAATAGTACATGATGAAATTGTTTCCAGGTTCGTAACATTTTTATGTCTTCTCCAGACATCCGAAAGTACAGGGCGATCGTCAGAAGTTCAAGGCGACTGACTGAGGAATACTAAAATAATGATAAAATATAATTTACTGAGTAAACATAGAGTCATAAGCAGGATGGTCTTGACTCATAACAAAGCTTATATCATCTCACTTTGTCTGTGTATCTGTATGTCTGTCTGGTAGAAAGCCTAAACTAGTTATTTCTCCCACACCCATTTGCGGATCAAGTTGAAACTTTGCACAATTAGTCATTGGCATTGAAAGACATGAATCAATAAAAAAGAAATTGACCAATTAATCAATGAAATACTGGTAATTAGAAAGTTTTTTATACCAACAAGGGAAATAAATCATCATTATTCACAGATACGGTAAAATATGTAGGGTTTCGTCTCCTTAGATCTTTGAACATGTTATTTCTCCCACACCCATTCTCGGATCAAGTTGAAACGTTAAACAACTAAGTATTGTACCTAATAAACATGAATCTATTAGAAAAAAAAAAAGATTAGTCAGTTAGCTATTAGTAATTGATTATTTTGTTGGATATCGAATAAGAGAAATAACTTCTATATTATTGAAAGAAATATCGTTGAAATTGCGGAGTTATTCCCCTTAGATAAGTTTTTTTTTGCTTGTTTGACTCGTTAACTTACTTCACTTTATTTGACTTACATGGCTTACATGACTTACATGACTTACATGACTTACATGACTGGGCCACACCAGAATTGTCTTCAGTTTACTGCTATCAATCTATAGTGCAAACATTCAAAGTCAAAAGTTGTTTTAAAAATTCATCAAAAAAGATTCAAAAATGTATATTACTTAACACTGTTTATTAAATATGTCTTTAAAATGTTCATTATATATGTGTTTAATCTGTACATTGTATACAGGGTCGGACTGGGTATCAAAATTGGCCCGGGCATTACCATATAAACCGGCCCACAAATGAATGGCATGTCTTATCATGGGCGTAGCCAAGAGTTTTTTTTTCGGTGGGAGGGATTTTTTCTACCCCCTCTGCAATGTATATGTATGTAATTAATCTTCATTACATTCTGACATTTCCTTCTTTCGGACGTTTTTTTAGCCTAGAATAGGTTCTTCTTTTAATTAGTGGAAAGACAGTTCACACCACCAAGCACGGACAGTCTGGTGGAGCGCTGTGAGCTTCCCCAGCTTGGTCCGGGGCGAAGCCCCGGATCCAAGCATTACTTCCTTTTTTTAAGCTTTAAAAAAATACATATTCTGAGGTATCTATAGTAAAATTAGCTTGTAGCTCTTCTGTTACAATATTGAAAAACCAAATCTACTATTCATTGGATTTACTTAATGGAGTCGAGCGGCTGGTGGAAAATGGTAACAAAAGTTTTGCTTTTGTTTTGATATGGGGGTGATATTTCGGTCAGGATAACCACAAAACTCATTTTGGCTACGCTTAGGAAATTCGGTGACTGTAGTTTGCTTAAGTAGGCTGCACTGGGGCATTAAGTAATTTTTTTCAGACAATAAGGTCTAAGGCAAGTGATGATTTGAACCCCCCCCTCCTTCCGGCTACGCCCATGTGTCGTATTAAAGGTGTAAGCCTAATTCTCTTCAAAATATATACAGTTTTTTTATTTCTTCTAGATAGAGTGAAATATTTAACTGTGAGTTTGTTCTTCCACTTTTGGCGGGTGCGTCAGCCTTCTCATTTCCTTCTAGTTCTATATGTGCTGGTATCCATTGTATCCGTTAAAGAGCTAATTGTCGCCCCTATTTTTGTCTGCGTTATATCAGTGTTTTTTAACTTAACCTCTCTCACCGCTCTTTTTCGTTAAATGACAATGGAACCATCAATAGACGGGTAGGGAAGGAACAAAAACAAAAGGGTGTGCCATCAAACGTACATGCCCACCAGCAACATGATTAGGCCAAACACAACCTCGAAGACATCAAAGCAGTATTGAAGTTCATGCCGCTCGTGCATAGCAAAAAGTACGGTGTGACGTTTTGCAAATGATAATAATTGGCTACAGTGTATATTGTAAATGTTTGATATTCTTGTTAAATTTCAAACAAAAAAATAAATAAATAAAGCGTGTTCGGGCATTTGTGTCTAGCTGCTTCTCACTTTTTTTTTAAAGCTGTCTGCATTGAAAAAAAAAATTCTTTGGTGGCGACCGTACCGGCCCATTTGGTACCGGCCCATCGGGCATTTGCCCGTTTTTCCATATAGCCAGTCCGCCCCTGATTGTATATGTGTTTATACTGTTTATTAAATATGTGTCTTAAACTCTATCCCTTTCTCTCTGTGTGTTCTCGTCTCCCTCTCACAAATATATATTAATTCGTCAGCGTTAGTTCACTTTTTTCTAGAAAGACAAGATAAAATAAAATTTTATTGATCCAATCAAATGGAAATTCAGTTTGACTTCAATTGACAACCTCAGCGTTACTACTTTACAAAAACAATATGGATGAAAAATGCAAACAACATTGTCTCACGAAACACATACACATTCACAACCAGCGCTTTATGAATTAGACTTCTATGTACTTCTTGATGGCGACAGATGATCTTGTAACACTCTGACCGAAAGTGGGATAAAGGAGTTTTTAAATCTTTCTGTTTTAGTTCTAATGGAAAGGAGACGACCACTTCGTTCAGATCTGATGTAACAGTGGTTTAATGAGTACAGGCTGTCTTCAAGAATCGTGAGTGTTTTGGAAATGCATGCCGAAAGATTGGGATTGCAAGTGGACATCGACTTTTTGTTCAGAAGGAGGGGCGGGGGAGAGTTCGTTTTGTTTTTTTATTTGTATTTCCTCAACCCCTTCCATAAAGTCAATGAAATCAGCGACGCCTGAAAATGAGGCTCCGGCAAAATACGCCTCTGGCTCTGGCCAAATACACCTCTGGCTCTGGCCAAATACACCTCTGGCTCTGGCCAAATACACCTCTGGATATCTGGAATTATTTTTTTATCAATGCGAACATTGCAATGAAATTTGTTGCATACAGAACAATCTTGATTGTATTCATCTAACATTCTAAATAAAATGTTTGTTCTTTTTTTTTTTTTGGTCATGGCATGTTACAGCTACCCCTATTTGTCACGTAACTGGCGCCCACTGAACCGTTATAATGGTCAAATTTCTGTTCGACTTCCCTGTTGACTTCCTGTTAACAAGTGAGACAAAACCTCAGCGCTTATGAAGTGTCTGCTTGCACAGTGCCGGCATACAGGATTAACTTTCTTGGAAATGTGTGAGATAAATGATGCAGTTGTCCCCTAAGGACTGTAAACAATTGCCCATGTTCTTTAATCTTCGTATCTATATATGGATCAGTTGAAATGCATCTATCAAAGTAATTCAATGCCTTTGCGATTTAAAAAAAAGCTTTTTATAAAACCATAGGCTACTTCTCTTATTTTATCTTATAAATTACAGACGTAACTTCAAAAAAGAACACACATATGTCCTACGCATTTCATGTCTCAATCTGGTCGTGAATGTTAGAAGCACCTGTACGAATTTGTTCTAGCGTATGGAATAAGAAATGTGCCTTTAGGCGCGAGATTTTTTGACTATAGTTTAAGTAACACGTAACTTTTATAATAAAATGTATTTCACTCTACAATATTAGTGTATGTATAGTATGAGCTCTATCTCCCCATCCATTAAAATATATTTTGACAAAGATTTTGATTATTTCATAAATATATTATAAGCCTGATTTCTACTTGAGACCACGGTAATGGCATACTTCCCTCTCCCCACACACCCTAGATTATATGTGGGCTTTGTTAAGTGCATTGGATTACATATATTGAATTCTATTTCAAAAAGACATTAAAACAAATATTGATATTACCATTAATGTCCGCACGAGCTAAGAAACCTTTAAGAGATAACTTTATTTAAAAAATATCTTGGGTAAGGTTGCTATGGGTTTGGCCTCCACACGATGCAGATAAAGTCGAACAAGTAAGGACAATGCCAACACCCGAGCATGTTTGAAATATACAGCTGGAGATAGTTTTATTTTATTATTTGTTTGTTTGTTTGTTTTTAAATAAAAATGGGCCTCTTAATAAACAAATATGCACAAGTCAAAATGTTTAAGAAAATGATGTGAAAAACAAGCACGGATATACATGCAATAAATGATAAGTCACATTGATTAATGGACTTAGTGTGATCTACGCATTAACTGCCTGGTTTTGTGGTATTGTCTCTAGATTTCTGGTCTTGACAGTCCAGGGTTCAAACCCTTCCCGTCGCAATCCTCCGCAATCCTGTGGCAGGTTTGTATTAGGATGTCATAATCCTTAATTCTGAGGAAACATTCAAAACATGTAAAATATAGAAAGTATGAAATGTCAGACCTCGACCTGGGACCATACCTCCCCCACCCCTATAAACTTAACGGGAGCTGTGCAAAACGCATCATCAGTTTTCATGTGTTTAGTTGAAGGTATTACAAATTAAAGAAATCATGTTCGTTTCCACTTAAATTTGGATCAAATTTGTCTATCATTGTTTTGTTTTGGGAAATTTTAAAATGTCACTTACGTTGTAATGTGATTTAACCATAAATTATACAACAAACTTATATACCAAAATACTGGACAAAAATATCTCTTGTTCTCTACATGACACATACGTTGGACATAAACACACATACAAGGCATAGATATGTATCATTCTTAATTATAGAAATAATACAATAAGCATAAACAATGTGACCAAAACGTGACCAAAAACATCCCCTGCGCCAAAACGGCTGCGCCAAAATGACCATTGCGCCAAAACGGTCAAGCCAAAACACCTGCGCCAAAACGTCTTAGACCAGTATCGATCCTGCATTAGAATAGTAGCTCGTGTTTTACATGATAATGATCAAAAAAATTTTTAATAATTTCCTTGTTGATTTCACTGCAGCAATGGCCCCGCTTCTTGACCCGTCAAGTTTCATTATTGCGATTCCTCTATTCAGCTTGAAAATTGCACGTGGGCGGGGTAGACACGGTTCTCGAAAATTATTCTAACGATTTTCCTAGAAAAGAATTACTAGTTTATTGGCCACACTGGATAAATTCTAATTATTTAAAATATTCTCTTCTGAAATTAATTTAGGTCTTGAAAATGTGTACCATGAACAGACTCTCCGTCTTCGGGTATTCCCGCTTGTAAAGAGTTAAAAAAAGAGCTTAATACAGAGATAGAGGTTGAAGAACATTTTGCGCACTGTCTTCTGGTCTATCATTGGAATTGTATCAACTTTGGGTAGCTTTATTCATTCGCTTTTAACCTGTCTGGGTGTTTGTTTGCTTGTTTTGTTCTGCGTGTGTGTGTAGGTCTATATGTTTTTGTGTATGTCTATGTGTTTGTGTGTAGGTCCATGTGCTATTGTGTATGTATGGATGGATGGATGGTATGTATATATGTATGTATGTTATGTATGTATGGCGTCGCGCTGTGAAAACTGGCGCACAGGTTGTTGAGGAAAAGAGAACAACACGGGTAGAAGAAAAGGCCAACGACAGCTGGAATAACCTGCCCAGTGTGCAACCGAACATAGGTCTCACATAGGTCTCACCAGCCACATGAGGAGGAATAAAACCCCAGTACAAAGCCCTCAGCCCCGGGATAACAAAAGTGGTCATCATCGAACCACGATTGACGAACTATATATGTATGTATGTACGTGTAAGTCTCAAGTGTGTATGTATAGGTCTTTGTGTATGTGTAGATCTATGTGTACGTGTAGGTCTATGTGGTATGTGCGTATGTGTAGGTCTATATGTGTACGTGTAGGTCTATGAGTCTATGTGTAGGTCTATGAGTACGTGTACGTCTATGTGCCTACGTATACGTCTATGTGTATATGTGTAGGTCTATGTGTGCATGTGTAGATCTGGGTATGTGTCTGTGTGTGTGGATTTGTGTGCTATAATATCAGGGTACCTGCATATGTTTCACTGTTTTATTCTCACTAATCACTATCTGTTGTTTGTGTGAAGACTTCAATCTCGCGATCACCTCGACCACACCCCTCATCATCTTCCTCTTTGTTTCTCTTCGCCCTCCTGTGACCTTTCAGACATCATTTGAACTTTCGCTCGCTTCTTATCAAGGTCATTGGAAGCGACCTACCCAGACAAACAAACCCACACTCAAACATATACTCTTATTGTGTCTATCGATATTGACATATATATATAATGGTGCTTATAGATAGATAGATAGATAGATAGATAGATAGATAGATAGAGAGAGAGAGAGAGAGAGAGAGAGATAGAGTCCAAAGATTAATGAGGAATGCAGTATTTCCCGTCCATATCTTTGTCTGTCTTATTGATGATAAGAGAAGTAGGGAAGTCTTGGCATGGGGGTTGCTCTTGTTGAACATGTTCAATGAATGTGGATCCCATGCTCACTTCAAGTGAACTAGAGGGAAAAGGAAGCAAATGGTCAACTACCAACACACTGTGTTTTCAAAACATAGACCCTCAACACACGACTTAATGACGTTGTAGACTTGAGTAACTCTTTATTTCATCATCTTCGCTTGTTAATAACAATATTAATGTCAAAAGGAGGGACCGCTGTAAATCTGCCACATCATAAGAAAATTGTCTAATGGACACTTTCTAAGGGGACTAGAATGAATTTTGTTTCCTTTATGCGAATTTCTATTATAGAAGCATGGATGTCAATAATATTACTTCGTATTCATAATAATAGTATTAATAAAATTATAACAAAAACGTTCGAGATATAATGTCATGTAAAGAAATGTTGAACTACGTAGTCCAATGTCATCTAAATGTTCGTTTCCGAACCTGGGAACGGTGTTCGAATCCTAGTGAAGAAAGGGATTTTTAATTTCGGGATCCTCGGGCGCCTCTTGAGTCTACCCAGCTCTAATGGGTACCTGACATTAGTTGGGGAAAGTAAAGGCGGTTGGTCGTTGTGCTGGCCACATGGCACCCTCGTTAACCGTAGGGCACAGAAACAGATGACCTTTACATCATCTGCCCTATAGACCACAAGGTCTGAATGGGAAACTTTACTTTTACTATCTACAAATATCGCCATGTTGTATGAACAATCATCTTTGTATTTCTTAGCGTAGTAATACATGTTCATGTTGTTACCAAAAAAAAAAGTGTTTAAGATTCTATGCACCAAAAAGCACTTTTTTTTCTTTATTGTCCCATTTCCCTCCCTTGGTTTTGTTTGTTTGAAACATAATGCCCTCAGTTTGTATGGAATCAATACATCCTATTTACCCAAGTCTAAACTCAAGGACTCTCAAGCTGTCAAGCTAATCGTTTTAATCCATTCATTATTTTCTTTGAATAATTGTTATTGAATGTTTATTGCAACAAAAACTCTTCCTTTTTAAAAAACATGGATCTGCCTATCAGTTGAGTGTAGTCCTCAAGATAGTTCCAATGTCTGAGACACATGAGGTCGTGCTCCTCTTTCCTGCCGATTTGAGAATCCTCGTGTTTCTGTATCAATAGCATCACGCTAAAGCAGAAGACAATGTCTTCGGATTGGCCAAGAGAGGGACTTGAAAATCGAATCTTGTCATACGATATTCGTCTATTGTATCAAATTGTTGTTTGTTTGTTTTTTTGTCTTTTATAATCTGATTTTTATCTCCTGGAGTTTATCTAGAGCAGTGCTCACTCTGACATTGATATTCAATCGTGTGTTTATGCGCGGTTCAATATAGTCTATTGTTTCTATTCCAGCTATCATGTTCTGAGACCAAAGCGCCTTGAAAGTTGTTTTTTTTTTTTTCAAATTTTCATCAGAAATGGCGAGACAACAGTAAAACAAATACCCTGATGAATGTACCGTAGTTTCTGCTATCCACACTTAAAAGATTACCCAAAACATTCTAGACTGTCCAATCAAAACGTGTATTTGAAATATAAATAAGTCGCTGCCTAATGCGTCATATATCGATGTATTGAAAATGTGTTAGTGAACATGAAAGTGGAGCTCAAGGGGCAATCATTTTACACATTCACAAGAAATAAAAAAAATTAAAAATCCCTTTTTTCTTTAAAGAAAAAGCTTTTCAAAAGTGAAAATCTACGCACTTACAACTATATCACTCAAGAGTTTAGAATACCAAGCATAATAATTAATTACCAATAATTGATAGACTAAAGGTTAATTTTTAGTTGGTTCATGTTTTTGTTAGGTCCAATAAATAATTGTTTAAAGTTTCAACTTGATCGGAGAATGTATGAGGGAGAAATAACGTGTACAATTATATAAGGGGACGAAACCCGAGATATTTAGCCATATCTGTTCTAACAGGAATGTTTGCCAGTGGCGTCGCAAGTTACTCGTAGACCCAGGTTCAAGAAACTAGAAGATGAGTGTGTCAAAAACAAATCAAAGGCATCTTTCATATATCGGTACATTTCCAAAAAGACATTCCAATAAAAGTGTCACCTTGTACAGTAATAGTGCCCTTTACACTAAATTCACTGACGACTTCTTCCAAGTAATAACTCAATGCTTACACTTCTTCTTTAAGGTCATACACGACTATCTTGTGATGGTCCCTGTGGGCCACTGTTATTATGTTGCCCTTACGCCTCATTGTCGCTAGGCCACCAGTGACTTTGTATTCCGTTCTTCAAGCGGCATTGGTTATATTCATGACAAACTATCAATAGCACTAGTGTTATTGATTGTTTGCGTGTGTGTTTCCAAGGTTATGGTGAGATGAAGCTAGCGATTGGTTACTGGCTCTTCAGTGGGATGATGAAATTACAAAAGAGTTAAGCGTCATGCAATTATGAAACGGGAGACGACCCAGAGATTGAAAACAGTAAAGACTTCTTTTGTAGTGAGTTAGACTTTGTTTAAAATACCATTTTATTGTATTACTTCTACAGTTATTTCGTTTTGTTATATTTATTTATTTCTAACTAGTTCAAATTATTTCAATGTCTACAAATACAAATAGAATACGCCTACATCGGTTGCATTGTAAAAGCTATCTAAGGCTACAAGTCGAACATTAATTCATAACAACTAACTACATTATTTGGCACTTCTTATAGACCAGTGCTTTTTTTCGACGCCCCAGACAAGAACATTGTCTGCCACTATATCTTTGAAAATGATGTGAAGAATAAAACTGTGTTGGTACTTTATATGTTAGGAAAAGGACTAAACTAGATAGAAACTTTAAACTACCAATCGAGATTCGAAGATATATCGTACAACCGACAACTGCTTTAACTGCTTCACTACGACAGTGAAACATCAATTCACCAATACACTTACAGAGCTCAGAAACTTTCAGCATCATTGCTGACCTCCTGAGTTTTGTGTCCATGTATCTGTCCCTTGTGAGTCCTGTATCTCAGAAAACATCACAAGTTAACACCACCATGTGTTTCCACCCCCCCACCCCTCCCACTCACCCATTCCCCCTCCTCCCCTTTGCTTTGACCAACGTATATGTGCTAATGGACGATAGTGGCCGGAGTTGAAACGTTTACAATAGTCTTATTGGTGTCAGAAATTGATCACGGTATTGATTGAACGCTTCCAGAAATGTGTCTGTCTACTGTACAAAAAAATGTGGTTTTATAGCTTATAGCGATCTATATTATACAAGGGGCTATTGACCTTTTCAGGCTTTATTTGACCTGTCTGATTTGTCTTTTAAAATTCTTCTTTATTTGATATGTCTTTTTAATTATTTCTATTGTCGAATCCTGTCTGATCAGGTCACACACGTGGACTTCTTACGCTTTTAAGACCAGATGGCAAATATTGACCATTAGATTGACACCACCTGCTTTTAGGGAATGATTTGTAGACAACAGCCAAAAAAACACGAACTTTTTCTGTCTTAATCCACGCTTTCTTCCAGGTCAAGCTATTGTGTTGCTAAAGAAATTGTTTTGGTTGATTTTCTGACACCTTGGTTTTAAACGCTGCCCATTCAGCAGATAAGGAAAGGTGACATGATACCCTTTAGAGCGATTTCCATTGAACAACTTTGAACAATTCCTAGCCTGACACTTAATTCTACTTACCGAGGCGAACTGGGGCTACATTGTTACCAGTGAATCGAGGTAGTGAGGGGCGTCCAAGTAGAGCTCTTCAGAAGGAGAGAAGAACTCTTCAGTTTGTTACTATGGTTACTGTCAAATAAATGTCGGTCTCGAAATGTGTGCGGCCAATGGAATGTTGGGAGTTTTAATGGCATAAATAACTCTCAGTTTTACGGAACAAAAATCACACGAAAGGTCTGCGCGCTTGTCTAAATTACCTAAACAAATTAGAAATCATCTTCTCATGTATATCATTATATACATATGTGTTTGTGACTGTTCATAGCACCTTAGATATAATAAAAGTAGAAACATATTGTATTGTTCGTCTCTATAAAGTATGAGTGTCAGCAGCGTGGATAGGAATGAGGGCTAACCGCAATAAAGTTCTTTAACGTCTGGTTAGTACGCTGCTGGCTTTAGAAGAAACAAGCACAATGCAAAAAAAAAAATACTTTTGTAAGGGAAAGAACTGCATATTTACAGATGCGCAAAGTTTCAACTTATCCAAGAATAGCAAGTGGGAGAAATTACGTGTCCAAAATTCGTACCAGACAGACAGACGGACAGACTGAGTTGATATAATTGTAAAAAGAAAAAAAACGTATATCTAGATATATAAAAAATGTAAAAGGCAACATTTAGTTGTTGTTCTTTTATTAATAAAAAAAATTAAAATGTTAAGAATCTGATTGTATTGATAAAAATCAATGTAAGGCTTTCAAATATGTAAATCTCTCGTTTATCACTTTCTTAGTTACCAAAAAACAAAACAAATGTAGATTCCTGAAGGACAAGAACGTTAACTACAGACAACTCTATTTCTTAAAAGAAAATGTTTTTTCAAATGTGCCTAGCAAAAACCTGTTTAATAAATGAGACTTAAAGTGACTATTCATCTATGTTGTATAGGACTTAGGAGTGTCTAATCGAAAGAAACCCCGAATCTATTTTTATTCTAGACCTAGATTATTCTAGATCTACCTGCGAGTGACGTTTGGAATGAAAGAAGAAAAAGAAAAGACAAAACCTAAATAGAGAGACTACGAAGACATAAGTAATCGATAATTTGAACTTTTTTTCATATTTTTAAGTCATAAACAAAGAATGTTATTTGGGGAATAGTGAGGTGGAATGTGGGGAACCAGCAGGTCATTGCATTGAGGACATTGACTTTTTTTTACAAAGCTTATATCAACTCATTTTGTCTGTCTGTAGGTCTGTCTGGTTATATTTGTGTACACGTTATTTCTCCCACAACCAAAATTGCATATATCTTTAAAAAAAACATCACACAGCCTATCAACACTTTATACCGTACGCCGGATACACCAAAAAGTTCTTACATTATAGTTTTCCCGCCATACTTATGCTGAGACAAACACGTTTGTTCTAAAATAGTTTTTATTAAGCGAAAACTGGCTTGTCAAAAAAAAAAACCTTTTGTGTGTGTGTGTTCTTCTTTGTGCACGTCAGTCAATGACCCCAGGTGTGTAGACTCTATGTGTCCTGCAGTTAAATGACCCCAGGTGTGTAGACTCTATGTGTGCTGCAGTTAAAGGACCCCAGGTGTGTAGACTCTATGTGTGCTGCAGTTAAATGACCCCAGATGTGTAGACTCTGTGCTGCAGTTAAATGACCCCAGGTGTGTAGACTCTATGTGTGCTGCAGTTTAAACACACAAATATATAGGCATATAAAAGTAACCCTTTGAACAATTAGATCAAAATTAAAATCCCCGATCTTAGAATGTGTAGAGAAAATAGCCTCCAAGCCATTCCTGACTACCATACCGTTCCTCAGTTGCTATCACACCATTCTTCTGTAGCCACCGTTCTTAATTGGCTACCATACCGTTCTTCAGTTGCTACCACACCGTTCTTTATTGGCTACAAGATCGTTCGTTGGTGGCTATACCATCGTTCTTTATTGGCTACAAGATCGTTCGTTGGTGGCTCTACCATCGTTCTTTGATAGCTACCTCTCCGTTCTCTTATTGACTGCGTTCTTTATCCGCCTCTGGTTTTGTATTATTTGTAACTGGGCACGCTTTCCCAATGTCCTTTCCTAAGAATGCGCCTCTGAATTAGATTACACCACTCTGTGTGGTATTTCCCATTGACCTTGCCAGGTAAAGTCCACCCTTGTGAGTCTCGTATTGATACAAACTGACTAACGGCGCGAGCTGTGAACAGCCAGACAAATAGCGCCAGAGCTGTAGTCCAGAATTTCATTCAGAGAAATCGATCTGGGAAAAAAAAAAGGGGGGGGGGGATTAAGCGAGAGAAGAGAGGAGAGGATGAGAGAGAGAGAGGGGGGTGTTGCAGTTGATCTATACATAGAGTATTTCAGATTGGAAACTTATTGAATAGAACAACGTAGTGGAGATATCTGAGGAGAACCTAACGAACACTGGGATTTGCTCGGCCTTTATTGTTAGCTTGGATTGGTAGAGCCTACTTGGCAGAAGTAGATTTAGGGGAAGAGTGGAAGGGGAGGGGCGGGTAGAGAGGAAAGCAGAAGGGGGGGGGGCGGGGAAGACTCAAAAGAACAAGTTCAATTACGTTACATGTTTCGAATGGAATTCTCGCGCGCTCCATCTCTTTCTCTTCTCTCTCTCTCTCCTCTTTTGCTTTTTATTGTGTCCCTCTCTTATCGTCTCTCCCATTTCATGCTTACTCTCCCGTTCTCTGGTTCCATTGGAAAGTTCCTTTTTGTTCCCTTCACATCCACGTATTGACTCATTTTGTTTTGTTTTGTTTTATTTTTCTTCTCTAGTTTCTTATTTCTTTCTTACACTCTATTTTATCGTTCAATCATTTCGTCCATCTGTCTCTCAGTGTGTCTCTGTCTCTCATGTCTCTGTACCAGCTCTCTACCTCCAGCTTTATTAAACATCTCTCAGTGTGTCTCTGTCTCTCTCTGTCTCTCTATGTCTCTCTCTTTCTCTCTCTCTGTCTCTCTCTTTCTTTCTATGTCTCTCTCTTTCTCTCTCTCTCTGTCTCTCTCTTTCTGTCTCTCTCTGTATCCTCTCTTTCTGTCTCTTTCTGTCTCTCTCTCTGTCACTATCTCTCTCGTTTTGTCTCTCTCTCTGTCTCTCTCTTTCTGTCTCTCTCTTTCTGTCTCTCTCTGTATCTCTCTTTCTGTCTCTTTCTGTCTCTCTGTTACTATCTCTCTCGTTTTGTCTCTCTCTCTCTCTGTCTCTCAATTTCTTTGTTTCTTTCGCTGTCTCTCTCTGCGTCACTATATCTCTCTCTGTCTCTCTGTCTCTGTCGCTCTTCCCTCTGTTTCTTTGTCTCTCTGTCTCTGTCTCTGTCTCTCTCTCTCTCTCTCTTATTGCTCTGCTTGTCAGTATCGCCCTTCACTTTACTAAACATGTTTCTCTCTCTCTCTCTCTGATCTGCTATTCTATTTTTCCTCGTCCCCACCAATTCACTTCCACCCACCCACACACACACACACAGAACTGCCATGTTACCCCTCTGCCCCTCCCTTTCACTGGGCACTCACACACTCCACAATGAAACCAGTTGTAGTAATAGTAATACCTCCCAACCCCCATGAAGTCACCCCCGACTTGTTCTGCACCTAAATTAATCAGCCGACGCACCAATTCACATGACGTCATGTAGAGCTCTAATTCTTTAGAACTTAATTACGCAATCATTTTTTTTTACTAAGTCAGCTATTGGTGTCTGGTCTGTCATATGATCTCTTGTTCTAATGTTAACACTATGTGCAAAAACACGCGCTCTTCCAACTGACCTAAAGACTTGGCATTTATTGTTCTTTGTACACGTCAGTGATTAGAATGTTCAAGGGAGATGTAGTTCTTTTATTATTGGCGAGCTAAGGGTGGCTTATTTTAGATGATTTACAGTAAAGCTGGCTACTTTGTGTGCAGAGGCGTGTTTGGGGGAAGGGCGGCAGATGGCTAGCGGGGCAGAAGGTCAGATTTCTTATTGGTGTTTGCCCCCCCCCCCCACCCCACATAGTTTCAGAATGTAGGAGGTTCCAGAAGCATGTTATGTGGCCCCCGGGCAAGATCTGGTCATAACTTCTTGACTTTATTATCTTGATTACTTTCTCTGTATCTGCTAAGAGGTAAAAGAGAGAGAGAGAGAGGGAGGGAGGAAGAGGGTGAGGGAGGAAGAGAGAGAGATAAGAAGAGAAAGAAAGATGCTAAAAAAAGAAAGAAGGTTGGGAAACTCAAATTGTAAGCAGAGGGTTGCGGTTGATGTGGAGCTCCATGGGACAGGAGTCATTTAGTTGCTAGGGAAGTAAGAAATTAGAACGCATTGTGGGATTATGTATAGCAGTGGATCCATTACGTCATGGGGGTGTAGGTGACCATGACGTCTTGGGGTGTGGGTGACCACGACTTCATCTTCATGGGGTGTAGATGGCCATGACGTCATGGGGGTGTAGATGACCATGACGCCATATCTCTAAAGTTTGACTGAAAACGAAAAGATAATGTATGTTGGCGATTTGTATATCTCGTGCTTTCAAGTATATGGTTTTGTTTGTAGTGTGTTTGTATTGTGTTAGTTGTGTGTTTGTTATTTGTTTGCTGTTGCTTGAATAACTCCATAAATTGTTCAGTTTGTTTTTAATACGTTATTACGCGCATTCAGTCTGTGTTTGTGTTTTCTCTCTTTAGAAGTGAATGATGTTTGTAGTATGTATTCTTTGTTATCGAACTATGTGTACGCAACTTAGTGAGTTTGAATGATGATTATGTTTGTATAATGATTATATTGTGTTTGAATGTGTCTTGTTTCTCTATATTTTTTTCTAATTTTTATACAGCTCTTTCTGAGAGTTTAAAGTAGGCATATATTAAAAGTATCTCAAAACCCACAGCTGTGCGTAAATGACCTCATGTGTATATGACTTCATGTATAAAAGACCTTATGTATATTAGACCTCGTGCATAAGACCTGATGTGTATATTACCTCATGTGTAAATGACCTTATATGTATATAACCTCATGTGTATATTATCTCATGTGTAAATGACCTCATGTGTATATAACCTCATGTGTCAATGACCTCATGTGTCAATGACCGCACGTGTGTATAGTTATAACCAGATTTCTTTTTCATGTTCTTTCAACATAGCTACAGTCTACTTCCTATACCCACTGTATTACAAATAGCTTAGATAGATAAAGACGCCTCACTGGGGGGCCCATAATATTGGGGTTTTGTTCATGTTGACATTAATCTCATTAACAATTGGAAGGTGACGAAGCGGAGAAAAGAAAATGGTGGACCGTAGAAGGAAAAGTGCATACGTGATTGCGCCATTTCAGTGTATTCCTGGCATCAGCTTCCAGTGGCCATATCAGGTGACCGACCTGTCAGTCATTCTGGTAGCTCTGACTCAAGCGTGGGACCAGTACCCCTCTTTATAAGAATAATATTATGGTCGTGAATGTGAGATAGTGGGATTACATGTGGTGTGCGCATGCGTGTTGACCTACTGACCCACTTCGGGATTGTCCACGCGTGAGGAGCGGTCTTCAGTTCCTGACATACTGTTGACCAGACGTGTTTCCAAGAATAAAGGCTGACGTTTAATTAAACTGGAATGTGGGTGTTGTCAGGCGTCACTCAATGTCCCCTTAGTTTGTACTGACCTGCACTTAGACTGGACAAAGGACTTAGAGATATCTAGCTAACTTGATTCTAAAAGTTCTTAAAATGTCTAGTACTAAAACAAGACAATACATATGAAAAGATTTTCATTTAGACACTAACGAGTCTATGTATGGTTTATTGTGTAGAAGTCCTTGCCCAACCTGATTTCTAGCCATATCGTACATTGGCCAGACTTTATTGTCAATGTACAGATTTACAGATTTTCATCTATGGTGGAAAAGCTATATATAGCTCTCTCTTTTTTTTTTTTTGGTTTATCCGGTGTAAAGAATAAAGTGTTGTGACAAGAATGTAAATAAATAATTAGTGTGCACTTTGTGCGCTCTTCCTGGGCACTGTTTAGCTCTTCCTGGGCACTGTTTAGCTCTTCCTAGGTCTTTAAATGGTCTTTTTTTGGACAAATATGCAAATGCAAAATTTAAAATAATTACACTAAAATTAATCTAAACTTTAATGGAAACTAAAAACGTGCGGAAACAAAAGCTAAACTGAAACTAAACTAAATTACATCTCTTTTAGTTCTCTGAAGTTAACACTAGTTGTCTGTTTTCTGTTCTCCATTCGTCCCAACCCCCTCACACAAATCCCGCGTTATGTTGTTACGTTGAGATTCGCTGATTTTTTTTTTGTGTCTTCTATTTTATCAACTTGAGCCTGGTGTGAATTTCAAGGTCACTACGTAATTAGTCCTGCAGCGTGATTGGTTGAGATCACACCCGGCAGATTTAAGTTGGCAGTGCACTCATTAACTGTTTGAAGTTATATTCCATCAGCGTTTGTTAAGTTGTTTGGCTAAGTACTTGACAAGTAGACACAAATATATGGTGGGGGAGGGGCGGTCGAGGCCTTTTTTTTTTTAAAGTTCATACTTAAAAGTATATCAAACGTGTTTAAATATTATCAGACAGACAGACAGACAGACAGATGATAGATAGATAGATAGATAGATAGATAGATAGATAGATAGATAGATAGATAGATAGATAGATAGATAAATAGTACAAGATTTACAATAATGAAAACCTGTAATATTACATTAATATTACCACTAGCACTTCCAGCCAATGCTATAATTTATTGGTAATTGACTTATTGCGCTATCATTAAAATATTCACCAGACGTGGACTGTTCTCCCTCCCTTAAAGTTTCTACATATTAGATACGAGTTATCTGCATTTTGATATCATACTTTTTAATATAAAAAAAACAACAACAGTAGTTACCTAGTTCAGACCCAATCTATAGTCATTGAAAACAACAATAAGTGTCAAATTCAAATTCAAATCCATTGACGCAGTCTATAAAGCTTCTAGCTTATTAAATAGTAAGCTTTTTGTCATCATTGCAGTACATTGACGTAGCCAGGATATTTATTTGGGGGGGGGGGGGGGGTTTCATCGTTGTTCTGACCACACAGTATCCTAGTAAATAGCCATCGCTAGATTATCCTTTACCTGGTTATTTTGACCTCTAGCGTTATGTTACTGAACACCCTCTACAGCTAAAGAACTTATCATTCTATAAATAAATAATCGTACTTAAAAGTAGAAAGACATGGCAATGAGACATCCAGGCCTACATTGTTTCATTATCTTCCTGTTGTAAATGACAAATCTCTGGAAATCTCGGAAATGGTCTAGTAGTACATAGAACTTACATATAGGGGAGGGAAAGCTTTCAGTACGTGAATGGGTTTTTTTTTAGTTCCAGTTCTTTATTGTTGTGAGTGCGTTCGTTCTGAGGTGACAAGCCGCGCTGCTATCTTGAGATCTAATCATTACAGCGAGTCTAGCAGAACTTGCTGCTTCAGAACTGTGAACATGAGCGTTTGACGAGGGATGACTTCCTGCTCGTGTCTGACTGCTAGGTTTATTTACTTTTGGGGGAGAGAGAGAGAGAGAGAGAGAGAGAGAGAGAGAGAGAGAGAGAGATTAAGTTGCCAAAATATGAGTGTCATTTATTTGACTTTTCTTTATGTTTCTCTTCCTCTACCTCCCTGCCTCTCCCCCCTCTCTCATTCTCACCACAGTTTCCCTCACTCTTTCTCTTCTCTCTCTCTCTCTATTGCTCTCCTCCTCTGTATCCTTCTTTCTACGCCTCTCTCACTCTCCGTCTCTCTCTTAACTCTGTTTTATCCACTTTCTCTTCTATATCACTTTCGCTCCATCCACCTATCTCTTCTATATCACTTTCTCTCCATCCACCTATCTCTTCTATTTTCTCTAATCTCCCTAACTTTCTCTTTCTGTCCATTTGGCTCGCTCTTTTTCCCCTCTGCTTTTTCTTTAATTTTACGTCTCTCTCCATCTTTCTCTTTCTCTCTTTTCTCTCTTTCTCTTCTATATCGAATTCTCTCCCTCCAGCTATTCCATCTAGGTCTCTCTAGTCTCCTTTACTTTGTCTCTTTCTTTCTCTCCCTCCAGCTATTCCATCTAGGTCTCTCTAGTCTCCTTTACTTTGTTTCTTTCTTTCTCTCCCTTTATCTTTCTCATCCTGTCTCCTTGCTCGCTTTCTATTTCCCATTCCCTCGTTCTATTCTATCGCCTCTTCCTGCCTTTCTAAATATTTCCCCTGTATCTCTCTCTCTCTCTCTCTCTCTCTCTATCAGCATCTCTTGTTGTTTTTTCCGTTCTCTCTTCCTCCTGCCTCTTTCCTCTCTTCCCTCCCCCCTCTTCTTGAGGAAATAAAAAGAACAGAGCAACAGTAAAAGCCTGGCCATAAAGCATTTTATTTTTATGTCTTTAGTTTCGCTAGAATAACTGCGGAAAGTGTAACCAAGGAAAACAGATTCATAATGAAAGTTTGTGGGGTTTTTTTTTGCTTTTTTTTTTTGGCGGGTCTATGTAGATCAGAGGCGTCACTAGGGTTTTTGTACCCTGGTGCGGTCGCACCCTTCGCACACCCATGGTCTTAATTTCTGGATATGTCGCTTACCTTTAATAGCTATCTACTTAGAGCGCTGAGTGGTTCTGCGACACATTTCGGTTTCAACTAGAATCGAATCATTGTACGCCATGCCGGAAGTACATGTATTATTCTTGGTACAGATGAGTTGCTGCCCCTTAGAAACGCTTTTAAAGTTTGACTGAAAGTTAGCATGAAGAATTGATTCTCAAAGCCAACCAAAACCTGTTTCTGACATCACGGTACGAGGAAACAGTTCACTTAACACTTCACTATTTTAACGTTGTAATATTATATATAAAGCTTTACAATCAACTCACTGAGTTCACTATAATCTGTACATTGATATTTGAATATTGAACTATGGGCATTAAATTTAACGCCATATAAATTTCAGTACTTCTGCATTAAATCTGGACATTGGCATTCAATGTAAATTTGTGCATTTATGGCTTTAAAATTTGGGCATTGGCATTCACGCATATAAATTGGGTATTCACGCAGGGCCACCCTTAGATAATTGGAAGCCCTAGGCGAAGTGACATTAGTGACACCAAATGAAATAGAATAATATTTTTTTAAAAATATACAGCGAAGACAAATAAAATTATGCAATTTATTAAATACCTAGTATATTCCAACAATAACATTGAGAAGAAGGATGTACAGATTACAGAGACTCGGCATACGCCATGGCCATCGGGTTCACCCATGTAGAAGGCCGCCCTTGTATATATATGTTGACATTTACGCATTTAAATTTGAGCATTGACATTCATGCATATAAATTTTGGCATTTAAATTTGGGCATTATGGTTTAGACCCTGCCAGGTTGTATGATGAGTTTCTGTAGCGTGTTATGTAAATTGAGACAAATCCAATTTGGCGAACAACTATTAAAAACAAGTTCCCATTAAGTATGTGTCTCCCTATGTCCCTGTATATGTGTGTGTGTGTTAGTGTTCAGCATTAGCGCTAAGCAGACGTGACCAGACGACATCCGCCTCTTCACATTCAACATGCAACAATAACATTAAAAAAAAAACATTAATTGATTCTGCATTTGTATTAATTTCGTGCGAGGAGTTGATTACAAATTGGACAAACTTTGCCTTTTATTTTCCTCTACTTGTAGTCGCCACTGCCCAACACGTTGCCAACCCTCAGCTTAAAATATCTCAAGTTAAAAAGTGGGTTGCTTAAAAATTAAACAAAAAAAAAAAGCGCAAGCACTAATTTAGTTTGTTTTTTTTTTGTTGTTTTTTTTTTTTGGGGGGGGGGTTTGTTTTAATGTTGTGGGGAAAAAATCCAGCCTAATTGCATTTCCTATGATGTGTTATTTTTAATTCAATTAGTTGATCACACATAATTACTTTATATTACTTGTCAGATTGCAGGTGTTCTCATGATTCTCTGCAGGTGTTCTCATCATTCTATGAGTGCATGTGTTCTCATTAATCATCGATTGCAGGTATTCTAATTTTCTCTAATTACAGGTGTTCTATCATTCTCTACTTACATGTGTTCTATCATTCTCTAATTGCAGGTGTTCTCGTCATTCTCTGATTGCAGGTGTTTTATCATTCTCTAATTACAGGGTTCTATCATTCACTAATTACAGGGTTCTATCATTCTCTAATTACAGGGTTCTATCATTCTCTAATTACAGGGTTCTATCATTCTCTAATTACAGGGTTCTATCATTCTCTAATTACAGGGTTCTATCATTCTCTAATTACAGGGTTCTATCATTCTCTAATTACAGGGTTCTATCATTCTCTAATTACAGGGTTCTATCATTCTCTAATTACAGGGTTCTATCATTCTCTAATTGCAGGTGTTCTATCATTCTCTAATTACAGGGTTCTATCATTCTCTAATTGCAGGTGTTCTATCATTCTATGATGGAAGGTGTTCTCATTATTCATCGATTAAAGGTATTCTAATTATTCTCTAATTACAGGTATTCTATCATTCTCTGATTGCAGGTTTCTCATTATTCTCTGATTGAAGATATAACTATCATTGAGATATAAAGTTTTTCAGTCCATTCTCGAAAGGTTGGTGTTCATACCATACATCTCTAATTAGCTAGTTATGGAATGTTTCTGGGTTTATTTGTACAAGAATAAAATAATTTTAGAACTAGTTGTTTCCGCTTGTATCATAAAGTAATTTGTAGGATTAAACCATCTTTCAATGTAGCATCTTTCACATTGTTGATGTTGTACTTGTTTGTTTTTGTTGTTGTAGTAGTTGTTGCTGTGTTGTTATTGTTATTGTTGTTGTTACTGTTGTTGATGTTGCTGTTGTAGTTATTGTTCTTATAGCTGTAGTTGCTGTAATTGTTGATGTGTTGTTGTTGTTGTTGTGTTGTTATTCTTGTTGTTGTTGTAGTAGTATTTGTTGTAGTTGTTGTTGAACTTGTTGATGTTGTATTTTTTGTTGTTGTTGCTATCGCTGTTGCTGTAGTTGTTGATCTTGTTGTTGTTTTCGCTGTACTTATAGTTGTTGCTGCAGTTGTTGCTGTTGTTATTGTTGTTTTTGTAGCTGTTGTTGTTTTGTCCATTTCAAATATATCCCAAATCTCAAATCTTCATCTTTTCGGATTCTTTTGTTTTCCCTTGCGGTTCCAATATGTAGTCCATTCTAGTTCTCCAAATCGCTGTCTTCTTTATCTTTCTTACTCCGTATTATTGTTTCAAGACATCTTTCAAATGTCACGCAGATCTTAACTATTGAAAAGCAAATAAAAAGCTGACTACTCTGGTTAATTTAATGATGAAAACGCTCAAATTGACTCAAAGCTTAGCCACGATTGTACAACCAACATTGTACTCTTTGATCTCCTTTCATTGAGCTCATTCTATTCCATAATCTTTCTAGGACCAACATGTAGTTGGAAGCTGGGTTTTATTTTATTTCTTGAGAAGTTTTGACATCACACATTTGATGTCAGCATAAATAAGACTTATTTTTTAAGAGCCAAATTAATTTACGTACAAGCTAGACATGCCGAAGCAAGTGTACACAAGTAACCAGCACTAATGACAGAAATGGTGTGTGTTTAGCTTAGATCAAAAGTGTTGAGTTCCTATTTAAACACTTTTTGTTCTCTCTTTCACCGTTATGAAAACAATCATTGTTTATCAAGAAATCTTTATATATTCAAGGACATTGACATGCTATAAGCATGAAAGTAGCACTAGGTAAAAGATATATATATATATATATATATATATATATATATATATATATATATATATATATATATATATCTTGAAGTTATTTTTCAGCAGCTCTCAGTCAGGATTAAACAATCTTAGTACGAAATGAAATGTAGAACAAACTGAACACACAGACTTGATGTAGACAAACATTTTTTAACTAAAGATTTTTTTGTTCTATAAATTCATTTTCATGGCCTTATAACTCCCGTAGATTATTGCGTCACGTCAAAGAAATCCAGTCATTAAGATCTAGAGATATTTAGAGTCATATAATTTTAGAGTCATTTAGTTTTAGAGAAATGCTTTGTAGCATACAAGCATTTTTTTTTTACATGGTCCGGAAAATATCATCAATCACTGTCCCAGTCAATATAAACAAAGAGCAGTAGCATCAGGAAACACAGGCAGAGCTATAGACAAAGAAATGACCACAACAAACAAAGAGCAGTAGCATCAGGAAACACAGGCAGAGCTATAGACAAAGAAATTACCACAACAAACAAACAACTGGGGCAGTATTTATTTCCTTCTCCGCAAAAAGCCATCAACGGTCTTCGAAGAACATGAGACACACCTGAAATTACTTTACCAAATAAATCCCACACAGCTTCCCCGTCTGCAGACACTTTGCCCACTTTTATGAAACCTTGAACCATATCCTCTTTGAATGCCCCATCTTAAACCACTTAAGGCAGACCCCACGACCACTATATCCCAAAACAACCAATACTCTGTACGGCAGTGCTGAACAGTTGAAGATAACAGCGATCTTATTTGTCCTTGGCACAGTCTGCAAAAGAGCAGTTAGAGCTCTGCAGAAAATAGCCGACTAGAAGTAGAAGAATGTCCCAGTCTTCATAACGTCAGATTGTCTGTAAAATGTCGTTAGTCCATTGACGTCTTAGACATTAGACATATTAATTAATTAATTAATTAATTTTTTTGTTTTGTTTTGTTTGGTTGGGGAGGGGGGGGTTTGTGCAGCCTGTCAGCGGGTGAGGCTTTGGGCGGAAGCCCGGAATGTCCTATTCTCAGAATCGTCCTTGATATGTAATTTGATATTTGGCTTAATTGGGTTTAAGACACACTGAGACAGAAGAGACGTTGTATTATTTACCATTTACGACAATTGCAAGTCTTAAGTTTTAACCCAGAGATGGATCGTAAGGCAAACTATCAAACTATTTTTTTTCCTTACCTTGGCTAAATGTACTCTGTGTTACTAGTTTAAATATTTTGTTCTGGAACAAATGTACGAAATCTTTTCTACTAATTAGAATTAACAAATGAAAAACCATTGTAACTTTTCGCTTCACGGCATATAAATGTACTATAATGAACTTCGCGGCCTTTCTCGTTCTGAGAGAATAGCTTCTCGGCCGTGCGTGCATGCGATGGTGTGTGTGTTCGTGTTTGGCCTAGGTAAAGACGCATGGAGTCCATCGATTGGCCCATAGCTTTGAATCTATATTTAGATAGAAGGGGGGACAGGGTTAGAGGAGCATAGGAGCGCCTGAGATGAAAGGAGGGAAAGGAAAAGGGGGAGCAACTATCTCTCTTCTGGATCTCTAGGTGTCAACATACATACATACATACATTTCCAGGAGCACGGAGTTAGGAAAGGGGGGGGGGGGGCGTTTCGGAGTGTTAAATGAAAGGAATAATGGGTCTGGAAGGAAGAAAGAAAGAAAAAATTAAGGAAAAGACTGAAAAAAAAAGAAGCAGAGTAAATATATAGGTTAGGGTAAGAAATACAAAGTAAATGAGGTGGAACTTGAAAGGTGTCTGGAAATTTCTACATTATTGGTTGGTTGTTGCTTTCTCTGTCTGTCTGTCTGTCTGTCTGTCTCTCTCTTTGATTCTATTCTCCTAACTTTTCACTTTCTCTATTTGAAATTTCCTTTTATCAATTGTACCATTCACCTCTACTTTCTCTTATATCTATCTTTTCTTTGTCCTCTTTCAATTGAACAAGACCAAAATGTCTATTGCATGCAAACATTGTATCAAAATGTACTCAAATTAAAGCCAATGCTTACACATAAGTAAATTATCATTTAAGACCTTGCGATCTATTGGTCAGATGATGTAGAGGTCATCTCTTTTTGTGACCCACGGTTAAGGTTAACGAGGGTGTCATGTAGCCAGCACAACGACCAACCCACCTTTGCGTTTCCCCAATTAATGCCAGGTACCCTATCTAGTTGGTTGGATTCAAGGGCTTCCTAAAAACACCCGAAGCTCAAAATATCAATGTCACCCAAGATTCGAACGCAGGACCCATCGGTTTAGAAGACATAAAGCCACCACCCTAACCTACTTTCTCATTTTGAACACTCGGCAGAGAGAGAAGAAAGCCAATGACTCCGCAGAAATTATGATTCTGTACCTGAGGTTGGATTCAATTAACAAGCTTGTAGCACCTCGTCTTGTGTTTCACCTGGCGGACGGTTTCAATTAACGCGGCACGTGGCTCTTTAATCTTACAATTCGAGTTTGAAACCTGCCGGAGTTCAAGCTGGGGTCACGGACAAGACGAGCTTTAAAAGATGTAGTGTGGATTAGGACAGAATGTTGATCTTACAGTTGATGGAAGAATTTAGCGTGGATTTAGACAAAATGTTAATCTTACAGTTATTCGAAGGATTTAACGTGGATTTAGACAAAATGTTAATCTTACAGTTAATGGAAGAATTTAGCGTGGATTTAGACAAAATGTTAATCTTACAGTTGATGGAAGGATTTAGAGTGGTATAGGACAGATTGTTGATCTTGCTGTTGATGGAAGAATTTAGCGTGGATTTAGACAGAATGTTAATCTTACAGTTATTGGAAGGATTTAGCGTGGATTTAGACAGAATGTTAATCTTACAGTTAATGGAAGAATTTAGCGTGGATTTAGACAGAATGTTAATCTTACAGTTGATGAAAGAATTTAGCGTGGATTAGGACAGAATGTTGATCTTACAGTTAATGAAATAATTTAGCGTGAATTAGGACAGAATGTTAATCTTACAGTTGATGAAATAATTTAGCGTGAATTAGGACAGAATGTTAATCTTACAGTTGATGAAATAGTTTAGCGTGAATTAGGACAGAATGTTGATCTTACAGTTGATGAAATAATTTAGCGTGAATTAAGACAGAATGTTAATCTTACAGTGGATGAAATAATTTAGCGTGAATTAAGACAGAATGTTAATCTTACAGTTGATGAAATAATTTAGCGTGAATTAAGACAGAATGTTAATCTTACAGTTGATGAAATAATTTAGCGTGAATTAGGACAGAATGTTGATCGTCCACTCGTTTGATGAATTACATTGAAAACTGCAAACGTAGAAAATACATGTCTACATGTGATGAGAAGAAACATTTGTTATACACTGTGGCAATGAAGATCTTTCGATTAAACAAAATGAATATAGTAATTATTAAATATTTAGAATGACTTGTATAGAATTCTAAAATAAATATTTCATTTGTAGTGCAATACAACGTAGGTTTTTTGACACTTTTTTTGGGAATGAAAATGCGGTATGGTTCTTTTAATGTTTAATTGAACATCTTTGTGTATTTGTTAGTGATACACATATAGAGTGGATCATTTCCTTATGCAATAGCGTGCAAGCTGGTCAGTTCATTGCATGTGATATGGTGGCCTTTGGCCATGTCTTTGAATAGAAAGATTAAATATCTTACAGCCTTAACTTGATTTATATTATCCTCTTCTTTAGAAAAAAATCCGTTTCTATAGTTTCAAATGTTTATTGCTTATATAAAAGTGACGTCAGAAATGTAAAAAAAATGAAATTTCAATCATTTGTTTCCGCCATTACAACAACAAAAAAAAAACATAGATTGTATATTTTTATTTTATTTTTTTACACTGTGTTTATTGACTTGTGTCCAGAAATACAATTTCAATATCAGAATAGAAATAATTTTAAAAAATAATAAAACGAAACAATTAAGAAATGAAGATTTAAGAGCAGACTTGGAGACAAGAAAACATTTGTCCAGAGCTGAAACACAACTTCCTCCACACATTCAAAATTAACAAGTTCACAGTCAGATTTGTTGAGTTGTTTATGGCGACACACAGTCAGATTTATTGAGTTGTTTATGGCGACACACGATTAGATTTATTAAGTTGTTTAGCGACACACACAATCAGATTTGTTGAGTTGTTTATGGCGACACAATCAATCAGATGTGTTGAGTTGTTTTTGGCGACACACACGATCAGATTTATTAAGCTGTTTAGCGACACACACAATCAGATTTATTGAGTTGTTTATGGCGACACACACAATCAGAGTTGTTGAGTTATTTATGGCGACACACGATCAGATTTATTAAGTTGTTTAGCGACAATCACAATCAGATTTGTTGAGTTGTTAATGGCGACACATACAATCAGATTTGTTAAGTTGTTTATGGCGACACACGATCAGATTTATTAAGTTCTTTAGCTACACACACTATCAGATTTGTTGTGTTGTTAATGGTGACACACACAATCAGATAAGTTGAGTTGTTTATATCGTTCATGGAACATGAAACACACACACATGTACAAAGACATGGGGCACACACATGTGTGTAGACACGACACACACACAGGTATGTAGACACGACACACACACACACAGGTATGTAGACACGACACACACACACAGGTATGTAGACACAACACATACATATGTATGTAGATACGACACACACATATGAATGAAGACGCGACACACACACACACACACACACACACACATATATATATATATATATATATGAAGACCCGACACACACACACACGTCTGGCCAGCTTGTTTTCCTCTTTTTTCGGGTAGATGATCTCAACTATGTAAATACGGCACACACTTCGCACGCGCGCACTCTCACAACTACGTCCGATACTCGCCTTTCAAAAACAGTTGCTCTCGTTTCATTCATTGTTGTTTACCTTTGGCAAGAACTGAACGAGAACGTTTCGTGAAACATGTTGACATTTTAGTTTTTGTGTTGCACTCCTCAGTGGCCCATGACTTTAAACTGGTAGCTTTTGTTTAGTGGACTATAACGTTATCGGTTCTAGGTTAAGTTTTCTTGGGTATTTCTGCCCCAGGTGATACGTGTAGATAGATAGATAGATAGATAGATAGATAGATAGATAGATAGATAGATAGATAGATAGATAGATAGATGGATAGATGGATGGATGGATGGATGGATGGATGGATGGACGGACGGACGGACGGACGGACGGACAGGTAGGTAGGTAGGTAGGTAGTTAGATAGGTAGGTAGGTAGGTAGGTAGTTAGATAGGTAGGTAGGTAGGTAGATAGAGAGGTAGATAGATAGATAGATAGATAGATAGATGGATGGATGGATGGATGGATGGATGGATGGATGGACGGACGGACGGACAGGTAGGTAGGTAGGTAGGTAGGTAGATAGTTAGATAGGTAGGTAGGTAGGTAGGTAGGTAGGTAGGTAGTTAGATAGGTAGGTAGGTAGATAGATAGATAGATAGATAGATAGATAGATAGATAGATAGATAGATAGATAGATAGATAGATAGATACATTTACATATAGAGCCCTTCATAAATAAATATGTATTCCCACTTAGTATTTAGGCTCATCAATATTTAACAAGTATAGTATATGTCGATGTGGAGAATTGTTTGTCTGAGTTTGTGTGAGTATTGTCTTTCTGAGCGGGTATTGTCTGTGTCTCTGTAGATATTTTCTCTGCGGATGTTGTCTGTATAAGTGGTTATTGTCTGACTTGAGGTGGGTATTGCGTATTGAAGTCTATGAGGGTATTGTCTGCCTGAACTGATGTGAGCATTCTGTATGTGTTTACGTGGGTATTGTCTGCCTAAACTGACGTGGGCATTCTGTATGTTTTTATGTGGGTGTTTGGTATTGTCTCCCTCAGTGGTATAGATTGTCTAAGTTTGTTTAGGTATTGAATGATTTTATCTTAAGGTTGGGTTAACCTAGTAGCCTATGTTTGTCGTTGTATGTGTGGCTACTTAGGAAGTGTACTTGCATTCTAGAGGTCACCAACAAGAGGTCAGGTAGTACAATCTGTCCCAGACTTGACCTAGCTCCATACTGGGACGCTTCCAGTGCATGCTACTTATGTCATTACTGCATTGTGCCACGGTCGAGTGGTGAGCAATCGTGTGTGAGCGTGCTAAATGTAGTAGGCGCATACGAAAAGTTTTTTTCCTCCCTTCAGTGTGCTATCTACTTACCTCTCTTGGTTTGAAGGTAAGAAAAATGGAAATGCCAAAGTTGTTGTTGAGGCTAGAAATAGAGCGATGTTGTTTTTTTGTTTTTTGTTTCGTTCTCTTTCTCTGATCGAATTCTGCACATTTCATATTTTTCATTTCCCACTAGAAGCAAGTAGGTAAAGGAAACTGGTAGTTATTGTGGATCTGTGGGCGTATGGGTAAAATAGTGGACTCAAATGGCTGACTCAGGGGATATCTGAAAATTCTTAACATGGTAGAAAGATTTCTTTTAGATATTTTCCAAAACGCACAGAATACAATGAGCTTATCTCTCAGAAAAAAAGGAATTCTTCACGAGCTCAAAGGAACAGTGATCTTCGGAATTATCTCACAGCTTAATAATCTGTCTTAAAGCCACTGAAAATAATTTGTTATTAGGGCATGGTGACAAAGAGGTGGGTGTTGGAAAACATGGCGAACATTAGAGCCTCCCATCATGGAACGCCCAGTTTTCTACAGAATTTAATTTGGATATGAGGTGGCATTACAATTAATCTCGCTCTCTTTCCCTCTCTCTCTCTCACACACACACTCTCTATCCCAATGCAGATACAACTCTCACGAAACTGTTAGTTAAATCCTCTGGAATGTCTCAGCCGAATTGACCCATCACCTCAGTTTGTCTCAACACCTCAGTTTGTCTCAACACCTCAGCTTGTCTCAACACCTCAGTTTGTCTCAACACCTCAGCTTGTCTCAACACCTCAGTTTGTCTCAACACCTCAGTTTGTCTCAACACCTCAGTTTGTCTCAACACCTCAGATTGTCTCAACACCTCAGTTTGTCTCAACACCTCAGCTTGTCTCAACACCTCAGCTTGTCTCAACACTCAGTTTGTCTCAACACCTCAGTTTGTCTCAACACCTCAGCTTGTCTCAACACCTCAGCTTGTCTCAACACTCAGTTTGTCTCAACACCTCAGCTTGTCTCAACACTCAGTTTGTCTCAACACTCAGTTTGTCTCAACACTCAGTTTGTCTCAACACCTCAGCTTGTCTCAACATCTCAGATTGTCTCAACACCTCAGTTTGTCTCAACACCTCAGCTTGTTTCAACACCTCAGCTTGTCTCAACACTCAGTTTGTCTCAACACCTCAGTTTGTCTCAACACCTCAGTTTGTCTCAACACCTCCGTTTGTCTCAACACCTCAGTTTGTCTCAACACCTCCGTTTGTCTCAACACCTCAGTTTGTCTCAACACCTCAGTTTGTCTCAACACCTCAGTTTGTCTCAACACCTCAGTTTGTCTCAACACCTCAGTTTGTCTCAACACCTCAGTTTGTCTCAACACCTCAGTTTGTCTCAACACCTCAGTTTGTCTCAACACCTCAGTTTGTCTCAACACCTCAGTTTGTCTCAACACCTCAGTTTGTCTCAACACCTCAGTTTGTCTCAACACCTCAACTAACGAACTAACGAACTAACGAACTAAATATATATATATAATATCCCCTTGTTTCTCTTGATTCACAACTGAAAGAAATTCGTCAGCCAGTAGATTTGTTTTTCTTTCCTAATTTCTATTTATTTTTGTCTCCCTTTACCGTGTTCTTGCCTGAGTTACCTCCCTCTAATATTGGCCTATACCTCAATATTCCAACAAATCCACCCACTGGCGACTCTCCTCGCTCTACCTCTCTGGGTTTTGAAAATCAGAAACTGTCGAGACTTAGCCAACCACAAACATCCTAAATATCTGCACAGCCCAAGTCATTTGCCAGCGTCTTTTCTGTCTGCACCTTGGTGATTCCTCTTTATCTTTGCCAACGCATACAATGCCACGCATGCCTCAGCAAAGAAACACCTAGAAATACACTCACACACACACACACAAGACATAAGCCATTATGATGCTCAGTTTAGGTCTACACCCTCTAACCCTTCCCCGTTACTCACCTTCTCTTACTTCAGAGGCACGTGTGAGCTAAATGTCCTCCTCCCGTCAAGGTGTACAGCATACTCATACTGATCTATATTTAGCACATCATCCAACCCTCCCCCCTTTTCCCTATCCTAACCACAGCAGAAAAAAAAAGTGAGGTCGCCATTAAAGGTTCCGACTTCCTGTCTCTCTAATAGATTGAGATCCTGATTTCTGGAAGCCACACAGTGTCTTAATATTTCTAGCGAGAGAGTGGGCCCTGGTCAGACGACATCACGCTATGACATTGTGTAGATGCACTCATTCCAAGAAGACGTATCTCTTGGTCAGAGTGTTGATCTATGAAACAAGGCTGCTTATAATACGCTTGGCGAGGCTTCACTGGGCACTTGGTAACTAAATTTGTGACTGTAAATTTAGGAACAGAAGGCAGATCGATCATGAATTGTTTTTATACGGTTTTCAGGAATAAATATTGAAAGAGTGTTAAACCGTGACCAATCGTTATAGAAGGTATGAACACTGACCTGCAACGTCACAACCTGTGGGCAGTTTAGACTAATACTCGTTTCCACGACGAGGTTCTGTACGTAAAAAAAAAAAGGGCAGCCATTTTATGTCTTCGCTTTAAGTCCACTTTTTTGCTGCTGTGCTTTAGGCTCTTTTGAAGTTTGTGCAATGGAAACTTAGCGTGCCGCTTTTTTAAGTTGTTCGGTACTGCCATACAGAGAGTCGGTTATACAGGGGTGTTGAGAAAACTGAGGTGTTGAGACAAACTGAGGTGTTGAGACAAACTGAGGTGTTGGCTTCATGCATATACCAAGAGAGAGAGAGAGAGAGAGAGAGAGAGAGAGAGAGAGAGAGAGGTTGGCAGAGACAATAGAGAACAAGATTGATGAAAGTGGTAAAAGTGCGGCTCCAGAAATGGTTGTCTAGTCGTATGGCGCGCACATCTGTCCTGAGCTCGTACACTAGCCAACCAATACCTTGGCCCTGCCGTGGAACAGAAGCTTTGGGTTACATTATAGAAACATCTGAAACACATAGAAGCTAAACAAATGCCTGAGTGACAGACATTGATAGGGACAAGACGATAAAAGACAACTTCTTCATATTGTTAGAAAAAGTTCTTGAAAGAGAGTCCAAACTCTACGTGAAATGTTGTACGTGAAAGTCCAGAAAAACAAAAGTCCCTGACAAAACATAACACAAAGTGACAGTTTCATGATAGTAAAAATACAATGAAATGAAAATTGTGCAAATATTTTTAAAATGCTTACATCAACTTATTCGGTCTGTCTTTCTTTCTGTTTGGTACAATTTTTTTTACACGTAATTTCTCCTACACCCAATCTCGTATCAAGTTGAAATATTTTACACAATTATTTCTTGTACCTGATAAAACAAAAATATTTTTTGAAAGTAACCAATTAGTTAATTATCGAACAATGGAAAGAAATTGTTTTCGATAGATGTGGCGGTATATGTTGAATTAATCCCCTTTATACTTTGTGTAGAGAATTGGATCGTCTCTTAAACGTTTGAAACTAAAAATAGATAGCTGTGAAACCTTCTATTTTCATAAGCACTTCGCTGACACAGTGGTTAGTGTGTTGGTTTGAGGAGGCATGAGCCCTCAAGTTCGAATTCACGTTGTACAACTTTTTTTCACACATAAAATACATTTGAAAAGTTATGACGGTAACCTTAATCTGTATCATCTCTCTTTAGAACTATAGAAATACTTTAGGGCATATCTTACGTCCTATGATCTCTAATCAGTATCTGAAAACGTCAATGTCCAAGCATCTCTTATGCAGTGTACAATCGCTCTTGGTTGGAAGACGTGCGGGTAAAAATTATAACTGCTAATACTATTAGCGAGCATTGCTTCACGTTCATCTCCTATTGATATTTTGTGGTCACAAATTCTTTCAGATGACCAGCCTCCTTACACCCATTTGACTAAGTACAAGAATGTAACGCTAACGATTTATAATAATAAGACTTGTCGAGTCTTCAGATTAAGGGAGAGTTCATTATTTCACGTGACTTAGCAGACCCAGCTGTGACCTAGATAATCTGCTACATTCCCAAGTAGATCAAAATTTACTGAGAAATCGGAGACAATAGAACATGTAAGAGTATACTCTTTGTCAGTAAGCACGTTCTCAACTGTTGATAACTCATGATGGACTAAGAGGATTTAGAATGGGCGAACTAAAATTGGTAAATTTACTGAAGATAATCAACAGTGAACGATTTTAATTTGGCTATTAACTGAAGACTACCACGTGGCTCGATCTAAAATTGGCAACTACATGAAGATAATCAATAAGATTCAACACTGTACGAGATAAAATTGTTATTGGTGATAAATATTTGTAAAATTCATGCGAGACATTTGTTTCTTTTTTATGAATAGAACGCTCTAGATGTGGCAGCCTGGTTGGGATTGCAGCCTGGTCGCCTGGTTTACCCTCTGAACTGTCGTTCGGTGGTCTCGATGGTCCCGGGTTCGAATTCCACCCGCTGCCATCTCCACGTCTCTTTATTTCTGAAAGAACATCCAAAACATAAAGAACATTTGAAGATGTACGTCCTTCGTACATTGGGCTGATGTTTCTACTGAAAATGGTATCAATGTAATAAAACATTATTTGTTCACAAGCTGAATGGCTTTGGTTGTCATTGAAATGCCATTCAGTTATTATGACGTCTGTGTGGGCATGTTTCTTGGTGAGCGAATGTGTGTGTGTTTTGTTCTGTGCTATATTTAGAATGCAAACTACAGTCTAAGTTTCTTGACATAGGGATAGATACCAGGGTACCACGTGATGTCAGATAAAAGTGGGAGATGAGGTGAGCAGATTTTTGTCTCATTGTCTACCCTCACACACTCACACACAAACACACACACATTACGTTCACACACACACACACACAAACACTGACTGAAATAGAGAGAAATGTCCAGGCACATGCCCGTCACGATTAGGTGCCTGGACTTGTCTGTAACTAGGGACTTCACCTTTTCTCTCTTTCTCTCCCCCCTCTCTCTTTCTCTCCATCTCTCTCTTCTTCGCTTTCTCCCTACCTCTCTCTCTCTCCCTCTCTCTCCTTTTTTCTTCCCCTCTCTCTCTCTCTCCCTCTTTCTTCCTCTCTCTCTCTCTCCTTCTCTCTCTCTTTTTATTTCTTTAAGCTCTTTCTTTCTCTCTCTCCCTCTTTCTTTCTCTCTCTCTCTCTTTTTTCTCTCCCTCTCTCTCTCTCTCTCTCTCTTTATTCCCTTACGCTATATAAAACTCACACAATGCCATAAACATAGATACATGGAAGCACTTGTTAGAGGCAGACAAATTTACCTTTTCTCCAGTAGGAAGACGTTGTGTGTGTGTGTGGAGTGGAGGCATCAAAATGTACATAAACATTGGATCAACAGACACGCAACAGACTGGAAGACGTTCGCAAGTATCAACATGTGGACATTTAGAAACAGACACAGCAACAAAGTGTCGGTAAAACTTGTCGACCTGGTACCGAAACGTCAATCTAATACTTTGTAACTCGGTAACATTGGGATCTGCTTGTTGTTGCCTTTGTGTAGCTCTTGCCTATTTTAAGCCAAACACAATTTTGTTTTTAGGTTTGAGGGGGAGTAAGATTTTAGAAAGGGGCGACCATCGACGTTAAAAGTTGAAATCTCATTGAAAGAGATCAGCGAAAGATCAACTGTTTTTTTTTTTTATTTTAATAACCTTGTTTTTGTAAACTAACCCTAAAAAAAGTTTAAAAAGATTAACAGAAATCATGACAAACATATTGACTTAAGTAAACTTATTTAAAACCAAGGACTTGAGTAAATCCAATGTGTTGGTTTGAGGTAAGTCTACTCTTTCTGTGGCCTTCAACTAAATTATAAAGCTTTTAAAGAAGTTAAATAATTTAAACAATACTTTTAAGAAAACGTCGCTTAGATTGAGTGAAATTGCATCCATTATTTTGAATCTATTTTTTAAAAAAATCAAAGTATAAAACAAGGTTACAAAGGCAGTTTGTGTGGAAATACAAACTCAAAATCGGCCCCCGAAGTGGTCCACCTAGAGTCTTCACCAGGATTCAAACATGGGACTTAGAGGTTCCAAGTGCTTTACCCCACAGCCACAGCATCTCCATATATTCATTTAGAGTTCACTTATATTTTTAAAAATAATTATTATTAACCTTATCCGTAGATTCAAAATTAATAACATGTTACATGTAATAAAGAGAAACTAAAAAAGAAGTATTCTTCTTACAAAACTAGATAAATTGGCAATACGAAAATAATATAATTCTTGACCTACTTTGAGCTACAATTGCGTACAAATGACTTAAAATTAAGATTTTCCACTCGTAAAATAAAAATTAATATCTTCATTGTCATTTGTCATACAAACTAGACATAGATCTAGCTTGATCTAGACCTAGTTTTCGATCTAAATCTAGATTCAAGATTTAAGTCTAGATCTAGAAATAGATCTGTCTAGATCTAGATCTAGAACTAGATGTAAAATCTTGATATAGAATCTACTATATCTAGACTAGAATTGGTATGAATTTACACGTTTAATTTTAAAATTACTAGACCTAGGCCAATGTTATGATCATGAACAGTAGGCCTTTTGTTAACGGGTAATGGTGCACAATGCTGTTCGTATCCGATTCATTTCTTAATGTGATACTATTGTTTACATAATAAATAAATCTACACCCCTAAGCTGTCAGAAGATAAGTTATTGCCTTAATAATTAAAGTTTTGTTCAAATTATCAATTCATTTACAATATATATATTATAAAATATATCTAGATCTGTGCTCTGTTTAATCTTATTTCGACTGTCAATGGTAGGCCTTGTAGCTCTGATCTGTCAAAACTGCGCGCTATAAAAGTAGTTTGTTATTTTTGAAACTTGTAACTAATACGAAGTTCGTATCAAAATCTCTCTCTCTCTCTCTCTCTCTCTCTCTCTCTCTCTCTCTCTCTCTCTCTCTCTCTCTCTCTCTCTCTAGTATGCAATAATCTTCATCTGAAATATGAAAATCAAACTAAGAGTTGCATTCCTTTGTTCATTTATACTCAGGGTATGAATATGAACAATAAACAGCTACCCGAAATCAAATGTCTAAATTAGTTGTATCATAGGGGAGTTGGTTTTCTTGAGAGGTTAAAATTTCTTGGAGTGAATAATGATTTGTGCATTTCCTGTCACCTTGTCCTTTTTTAGATTAAACTTTCTTGGAAAACTGGAGTTATTTGTAGCTTTGTTTTTACAAGTATTGTTGTATGTCGCCAAAGGTATAGTGTTTCTAGATACACTAACTGAGCTATGTAAACATACTTCTAGCATCTTGTTACTGCTTCAGAACCATTTGTAGAGTTGCTGGACTTCTAATAACATTCCATGTAGTAAGCTATCTTTCCTATGGGCTGAATGGGGGCTAAATTACTGAGCTGTAAAAAAAACTTCCCTTTTTAAACCTTGCGATGTATGTGGGCAGATGACGCAAATCCAACGGTTAACGAGGGTATAATGTGATCAACACAACGACCAAACGCCTTTTACATTTCTTAACTACCTCTCTGATGTGTTTCAGGCATTTAGAAAAATCACGATATTTTTGTTTTATTAGTATAGCTTTTATATAGCGCTACTTTCATGCTTATAGCATGCTCAGAGCGCTTTTGGTTCAATCTCTTTTGTGGACCAGTGGGGGGGGGGGGGGGGGGAAGGGGTATCTAGGAGTGCTGCCTTTAGGCGCTCAGTAAACACAACTCTGCACGAGTCGGGTGTCGAACCTCGAGCCCCCTTGAGGTTTCCAAGCCAAGCCAAGTTAAGTTCAAGCGCACTTGGCCTCTCGACCACGCTTCAGCATTCGAACTCGTGGCCCCTTCGATTCAGAGGAGAGCTCTATTACTCGGACACCACGTCCCGTATTACTGAAAGGCTCTTTAAAAGCATAGTCTTGACAAAATACCGCGCTAGTTGAATGTCACAATTGAACGTCAATAAGTCACCACTCGCTGACCCTCCTCCATAGGCGTCTACCACAACGTTTTCAAGGGCAGATTAAATGTAATTGATTGAACGCTACAAAAATATAATGCTCTAACAATGTAATGACTGTTGGGCTATATAATCTCTGCTCTAATTATAGATGATCGCTTCACTCCCTTAGACACCAGGTTCAATACCTGCTTGAGCAGCGCACTCTTGTGTGGATGTTTAATTGCTGTCATTGGCAGCACGATTTAAAATCTCTGGTTGAAATACAATACATTAAATACGTTTTAAAAAAACATTGGACGGAGAGCGATGCCAAAACGTTAAATATGGCATCTATGGCCAATTAAATCTCGGACCATGACCATGCACACGGGCAGCCTCGCTACGTGGAATAGAGAGCTTGACTGTACGACGTGGTAACGAGCTATTGGTCTAAACTGCCCACAGCTACATCGCTTAATTTAGAAACTCGAGTTTTGAAGTTTAAATCAGAAAGTTAATGATAATGTACTGATAAAAAAAATCTTTATGCCGTTACATAGTTCGTCCATCTTTGTCCGATGATGACCACTTTTGTCATCCAGGGGGCTGAGGGCTTTGCACTGGGGTTTTTGTGCCTCCTCATGTGGCAGGTGAGACCTATGTGAGCCCGGAATGTTCGGCTGCACCTGCTGGATCTAGTGTCATTGGCCTTGCTTTTCTTATCTGGCGCTTTTCTTCTGCCAGCGCTGTTCTCTTTTCCTCAGCAACCTGTGCGCTAGTTTTCACAGCGCGACGCCATGATGCTGTCATGTGCTTCTGTCTCCCAGGTGGCTGGGTTTATGCTCAACGCCTTCAGAGAAGCTTTGAGGGTGTCCCTTAAGCGTTTTCTTTGTCCACCTTGTGAGCACTTTCCTTCCCTTAATTGGTCATACAGGAGTCGTTTAGGGATGCGCAGGCTTTCCATTCTGCAGACTTGCCCTGCCCATCGTAATTGGGACTGCATCAGGATTGCGTGGATGCTTTGCAGACCCGCTCTTTGAAGGACTTCAGTATCTGGTATTTTTTCTTGCCATTTGACATTCAGTATTTTTCTTAGGTCATGTGGAAGTGGTTCAGTTTTAGAGGCATGCCGTAAGTTAGTAATGACAGCTTCATCATTTCCTCCACAAAGAATCTCTCCTTTCAGTGGCTAATTGAGCCTGATTCATGTCCACTTAATTAGTCAGAAATCCAATTACCTTATGAATTAAAAATTATCCTTCCTTACGATTCTCAGCCATGTCTTGAATCACGTCGTTCTAACTGATTGTATGTTGTATAAGAGTAATTGACATATACGTAATTTGTTTTAATTTATCAGAATGGTTAATGATTAGCCTGTAATCATTATTTAACAAAATAACAGCATTATCTCAAAGTAACAAACTCTCGCACGCATTGTTAGTATAGCAGCGTCCGGCCAGGTCTGGACACTTTGAATTGTCACGACTAATTGGCTAGGTCAGGGTGGAAAGTTTAGTTGCAAACGTTAAAAAATCCCAAGTTGGCTTGATTGAGCGTAAAGAAGAGAGACTCACGATAAGATGGCATAGTTGGTTGCTCGGTTTAATTGACGTCATCTAAAACGGAGATGGACTAATGTGAATGAGTTCACATGATGATGTCTGTACGTGAGAGTCAGTGACAGCTGTCTAGTTTCTTACAATGCAGCTCTCTATCTTCTCTCTCTATGTTTCACTCACTCGCTTTTATTGATCTAGACTCTCTCTTTCTCTCTCTCTTCCCCCCCCCCTTTTTCTAATCATTGAGCCCCTCTTCTCCCTTTTCCAAATAGTTTTCTCTCTATCCAGTCTCTCTGTCGTGTCTCTCTATCCAGTCTCTCTATCCAGTCTCTCTGTCGTGTCTCTCTATCGTGCCTCTCTATCCAGTCTCTCAATCCAGTCTCTCTATGGTGTCTCTCTATCCAGTCTCTCTATCGTGTCTCTCTATCGTGTCTCTCTATCCAGTCTCTCTATCCAGTCTCTCTATCCAGTCTCTCTATCCAGTCTCTCTATCCAGTCTCTCTATCGTGTCTCTCTATCCAGTCTCTCTATCGTGTCTCTCTATCCAGTCTCTGTATCGTGTCTCTCTATCCAGTCTCTCTATCCAGTCTCTCTATCGTGTCTCTCTATCCAGTCTCTCTATCCAGTCTCTCTATCGTGTCTCTCTATCCAGTCTCTCTATCCAGTCTCTCTATCGTGTCTCTCTATCCAGTCTCTCTATCGTGTCTCTCTATCCAGTCTCTCTATCCAGTCTCTCTATCGTGTCTCTCTATCCAGTCTCTCTATCCAGTCTCTCTATCCAGTCTCTCTATCCAGTCTCTCTATCCAGTCTCTCTATCGTGTCTCTCTATCCAGTCTCTCTATCCAGTCTCTCTATCCAGTCTCTCTATCCAGTCTCTCTATCCAGTCTCTCTATCGTGTCTCTCTATCCAGTCTCTCTATCCAGTCTCTCTGTCGTGTCTCTCTATCCAGTCTCTCTATCCAGTCTCTCTATCGTGTCTCTCTATCCAGTCTCTCTATCGTGTCTCTCTATCCAGTCTCTCTATCCAGTCTCTCTATCCAGTCTCTCTATCCAGTCTCTCTATCGTGTCACTCTATCCAGTCTCTCTATCCAGTCTCTCTATCGTGTCTCTCTATCCAGTCTCTCTATCCAGTCTCTCTATCGTGTCTCTCTATCGTGTCTCTCTATCCAGTCTCTCTATCCTGTCTCTCTATCCAGTCTCTCTATCGTGTCTCTCTATCCTGCAATAGTTCTTCCTTTTCCTACCTACTTCTTGTGTTGAATGTGTCTCTCTCTTGTTATATTTCTTTCTCTCTCCCCCAGTTCCTTTCTTTATATCTTTTTCTTTCTTTTTTTCCTTCCCACTCTTTCTCTCTTTATCTCTCTGTTTCTCATTCTTTTTTTTATTTATCCCTCTATCTTTCTGCCCCCCCCCCTTTCTCTGCTCATCTATCCCTTAATCGTTTCCTTGTACTTTTTTCTATTTCTCTCTTTCAGCTATGTCTATCTTTCACTCTCTCTCATTCTTTATCTCTTTCTTTCTCTTATTTTTCTCCCTCTTTCTTTCTGTTATATTTTATTTTTACTTTCTTTTTCTCTCTAATTTTGCTCGACCTCTAAATCTCGTTTTTTTTTCATCTCTCTTTTTCATTTTTGTCTTTCTCTCGATCGCTTGTTCTCTGACTTTCTCTCTATCGCTTGTTCTCTGACTTTCTCTCTATCGCTTGTTCTCTGACTTTCTCTCGATCGCTTGTTCTCTTACTTTCTCTCTATCGCTTGTTCTCTGACTTTCTCTCGATCGCTTGTTCTCTTACTTTCTCTCTATCGCTTGTTCTCTTACTTTCTCTCGATCGCTTGTTCTCTGACTTTCTCTTCATCTAGTTTTTGTTTTTGTTTTTTTCTCTCTCTCCCGCACCTATCTATATGACCAGTCTGTCTGGGCGTGTATTTGCCAACCCTTGTGTTGACCAGTTCATATATCTATCCTGGCGCCAGTGAGGGACAGTCCTGTAAGAGGAGAAATCAATCTCTCTGGCCGAGGCATCACTCACTCAACCCAGGTTTGTTATGTGGGTCAATTTCAATCAATCAATCAACGAGCTGTACGCTTTCAACCACAAGTAATGACTCATTGTTGAGTTCAATTGTAGTCTCGTAGTGATTTGGTGTATTACTGTAAAGAGACACCCACGCAGACCTAATCCAGGAATCTATAAGATCTATTTGCCCTTAACTTGGCGCTGTTGTTGGGACTTTAGTTTCTGAACAGTGAACTGGGAATTTCTCGGTCTCTCTAATCTGATTTTATTTCCAGTTAGACTTCACGAGTTTTACGAAGTCTATTCATTTTTTTTAATGATTTATACTGCCAAAATCTCTCTTTCTCTCTGTCTGTCTCTCTGACTCTCTCTCTCTCTGTCTCTCTCTCTCTCTGTCTCTCTCTCTCTGTCTCTCTCTCTCTCTGTCTCTCTCTCTCTCTGTCTGTCTCTCTCTCTCTCTCTCTCTCTCTCTGCTTTACTCTTTTTTCAATTCAACTTTACTCCCTTCTTTCCCAGTCTGTTCTGCCAGTTTTCACTCGTCTGTCTTATAGTTCTTTTCAATCTCACTTCCATCTCTATTCTCTCTTTTCTCTCTCATTTCACTCTTATCTTCAATCTCAATTCTCTATTCTCTTTTTCCCCTTCTCTCCCTCTCTCTCTCTCTCTCTCTCTCTCTCTAATTTCTTTCTCAATTCTCTCCTCTCTTTTCCTCTTGTTATTTGTCACTACTTTCAAGAAACATGAAACCAATCACATACATTTGTTTCCATGTTCCCATTTGATATTCTAATTGTTTGGTAGTTTCATATTTTTCTTTTGTGTTCTTCTAATTTTTATTTCCTTGGTGCTTTGGGTTTTATCAGGTTATAACTGCCACGTTTTCTGGGTTTTTTATTTACACTTTGGGGGCCCATTGATGACATACGAGACTCAGAAACAATAGGACACACTTCTCAAGAACGTACCAAAGCAGAGATGCGCAAATGGCACAGATATATTCAGTGAACAAATAATGATGCTTCTATGTATATGTGTCATGGGCGTAGCCAGGAAGGGAGGTTTGAATCCCCCCCCCCGAAATGAAATCCCCCCCCTGCAGGGGGGGGGGATCGGAATTTAGTGACTGATTTTTTGCTTTGATTTTGTTTATTTTAGGTGACATTTTAATACTTAACCATCGCTTGCCCCATCACAACCAAGGAGAATTTGAATTTAAAACCCCTTACCCGGGGTATTTGCAGTTAAATCCCCCTCTTCTATAAAACAAAACAAACAAAAAATGCAAACGACAATCCCCAAATTCCAAGAGCACAGTTAAGGAAGATTTTGATTTTAAAACCCCCTCCAAAATTTACGATAAAACCCCTCTTCAATATAAAAAAGCTAATTACACACTCAAAATTCTATGAGCGTAGCCAAAGGGGTTTTGAGTTTACCCCCCCCCCCCCCACCCTCTGTCTCTTCAGTAGTGTTTGAAGCTAAAAAATATCTCTTCAAGATAAAAAAAAAGCTAATTATGCACTCAAAATGATCGTAGCTAAATGGGTTTGGACTCAGTTTTGAGTTTAAACCCGCTTTCAACGGGGGTTTGAAGGTAAAAAATACCTCTTTAATAATAAAAACAAAGCAAATTATACACTCAAAATGTTAGGAGTGTAGTCAATGGGGTTTGGAAATTAAACTCCCCTCCAGAGGAGTTTGGAGCTAAAAAATACCTCTTCATTATATAAAAAAAGTTAATTACTCACTCTAAAATCTATTTAGCGTAGCCAATGGGGTTTTAAGTTTAAACCCCCCGCCAGCGGGGTTTGAAGTTAAATAATACATCTTCAGTGTAAGAAAAAAAGCAAATCACGCACTCAAAATGCTATGAGCGTTGCCAAAACGGGTTTTAAGTTTAAACCCCCCTTCAGAGAGGTTTGATGCTAAAAAATACCTCTTCAATATAAAAAAAAAGCAAATAACACACTAAAATTATTTGAGCGTAGCCAATCCTATTGGAGTTTTTAGGTTTAAACCCCTCTCCTACATTTTTTTTTTGTAAGTTTAAAACCCCTCCAGATGGTTTTGAGTTTAAAATTCCTCTACAGAGTGTTTTGGGGTTGAAAACCTCTATCTTCAATATTATTCTAAAACAAACTTCGTTTACACATTTCTACCAGTTGCTAGACTCCATTAATAAAGTGCAGTGAATAGTCATCTGCCGAATTTGAAAAACACTAAATGTGGCTCAACAAAGATGGCTAAGACAGATTTTAGGAGTCATAGTTATAGAGATCGGGTCTAAATCAAGGACATCCTATGCCGAAGTGGGAGTCGACCACTTAGTAAGATTGTGATACAGCGTCGCATGCGGTTTGCGGGGCATGTTCTCCGATAAAAAGAATTACGCATAAGAAGAGTTGCGATGGCATCCTAGTACAACTGGGCGCCACACATTCATGGAGGTCCTCAGAGCAGGTGGGAAGAGGCTTCAGACATTACCAGTGACAGATTTTTATGGAAACAGCTTGACGGCAAATGCGTCGAACGGCGCGCGAGGGTCTAAGTCAGTAAGAATAGCACATTAGGTTTTTGAAATAAAACTTTTTCATACCAGGTAAATGCACTGTAGATACCTCAGAATATGCATTTTGTTGGCTTTCAATACCAGAAATAGTGCTTGGCGGCGAGGCTCCGCCCCGCGATTGGGGAGCTCCTATCGCTCCCCCAGGCCCCTTGGTGGCAAAGGCGGGGAATCTACAATTTTCCCACTAACTCCAGGAAAAGCCTATTCTATGGCACAATAAACGTCTTCCGAGAGAATGAAGGGTCAGAATGTAATGAAGATGATGTACACACACACACATAAATTAATATAATTTTTTTCGCGGGGAGGGGGCTGCTCGGGGAGGGGGGAGAAAAAACCCTCCCAAACCCCCCACCCCCGAAAAGAATTCCTGGCTACGCCCATGATATGTGTAGTAGACATCTTATGTTTTTGCGTCGCCAATTACTAAGTTATTGACGCGACCTCATAGAGACGTATAGTACTTGTGAAAACAGAAACTGAATCCAGTGGCTTAGCTTTGGTGGGGGATGGGGGAATTTGAATATCCCCCCAGGGCCCCCACTTGAGGGGGGAGCCCCATGTGAGTGTTTGAATTTGTTTTTACATTAAATGTTAAATATTACCCCATTTTCTCATGTCATGATGTCGAATGTCAAAATGCAGGGGCCCCTTAAGAGGACAAGCTCCCTGGGCCCCCGAATGATGACAAATTCCTAGCTACGCCACTGACTGAATCCGTAAATTTTAGGTTAGAAATAGCATTTTTCCGTATATATTTCTAAATGATGGATTGAAACTAAATTGTATCAATGTTAGCTGATAGAACAGAAACTTTGTTTTTCTAATAACTGTGATCTGTCAGATCTCTATTGTTTGATCTACGTCAGATCTCTATTGTTTGGCCTTAGTCAGATCTCTATTGTTTGATCTAGGTCACATCTCTATTGTTTGATCTAGGTCACATCTCTATTGTTTGATCTAGGTCACATCTCTATTGTTTGATCTAGGTCACATCTCTATTGTTTGATCTATGTCCCATCTCTATTGTTAGATCTATGTCCCATCTCTATTGTTAGATCTATGTCCCATCTCTATTGTTAGATCTATGTCCCATCTCTATTGTTAGATCTATGTCCCATCTCTATTGTTAGATCTATGTCCCATCTCTATTGTTAGATCTATGTCCCATCTCTATTGTTAGATCTAAGTCACACCTCTATAGTTTGATCTAAGTCACACCTCTATTGTTTGATCTAAGTCACACCTCTATTGTTTGATCTAGGTCACACCTCTATAGTTTGATCTAAGTCACACCTCTATAGTTTGATCTAAGTCACACCTCTATTGTTTGATCTAAGTCACACCTCTATTGTTTGATCTAGGTCACACCTCTATTGTTTGATCTAGGTCACACCTCTATAGTTTGATCTAAGTCACACCTCTATAGTTTGATCTAAGTCACACCTCTATTGTTTGATCTAAGTCACACCTCTATTGTTTGATCTAGGTCACACCTCTATTGTTTGATCTAAGTCACACCTCTATAGTTTGATCTAAGTCACACCTCTATAGTTTGATCTAAGTCACACCTCTATTGTTTGATCTAAGTCACACCTCTATTGTTTGATCTAAGTCACACCTCTATAGTTTGATCTAAGTCACACCTCTATTGTTTGATCTAGGTCACACCTCTATTGTTTGATCTAAGTCACACCTCTATTGTTTGATCTAAGTCACACCTCTATTGTTTGATCTAGGTCACACCTCTATTGTTTGATCTAAGTCACACCTCTATAGTTTGATCTAAGTCACACCTCTATTGTTTGATCTAAGTCACACCTCTATTGTTTGATCTAAGTCACACCTCTATAGTTTGATCTAAGTCACACCTCTATTGTTTGATCTAGGTCACACCTCTATTGTTTGATCTAAGTCACACCTCTATTGTTTGATCTAAGTCACACCTCTATAGTTTGATCTAAGTCACACCTCTATAGTTTGATCTAAGTCACACCTCTATTGTTTGATCTATTACATCTCTATTGTTTGATCTAAGTCACACCTCTATTGTTTGGCCTTAGTCAGATCTCTATTGTTTGATCTAAGTCACACCTCTATTGTTTGATCTAAGTCACACCTCTATAGTTTGATCTAAGTCACACCTCTATTGTTTGATCTAGGTCACACCTCTATTGTTTGATCTAAGTCACACCTCTATTGTTTGATCTAAGTCACACCTCTATTGTTTGATCTAGGTCACACCTCTATTGTTTGATCTAAGTCACACCTCTATAGTTCGATCTAAGTCACACCTCTATTGTTTGATCTAAGTCACACCTCTATTGTTTGATCTAAGTCACAACTCTATAGTTTGATCTAAGTCACACCTCTATTGTTTGATCTAGGTCACACCTCTATTGTTTGATCTAAGTCACACCTCTATTGTTTGATCTAAGTCACACCTCTATTGTTTGGCCTTAGTCAGATCTCTATTGTTTGATCTAAGTCACACCTCTATTGTTTGATCTAAGTCACACCTCTATTGTTTGATCTAAGTCACACCTCTATAGTTTGATCTAAGTCACACCTCTATAGTTTGATCTAAGTCACACCTCTATTGTTTGATCTAAGTCACACCTCTATTGTTTGATCTAAGTCACACCTCTATTGTTTGATCTAAGTCACACCTCTATTGTTTGATCTATTACATCTCTATTGTTTGATCTATTACATCTCTATTGTTTGATCTATTACATCTCTATTGTTTGATCTATTACATCTCTATTGTTTGATCTATGTCACACCTCTATTGTTTGATCTAAGTCACACCTCTATTGTTTGATCTACGTCAGATCTCTATTGTTTGATCTAGGTCACACCTCTATTGTTTGATCTATGTCACACCTCTATTGTTTGATCTAAGTCACGCCTCTATTGTTTGATCTATGTCACACCTCTATTGTTTGATCTAAGTCACACCTCTATTGTTTGATCTAGGTCACACCTCTATTGTTTGATCTAGGTCACACCTCTATTGTTTGATCTAAGTCACACCTCTATTGTTTGATCTATTACATCTCTATTGTTTGATCTACGTCAGATCTCTATTGTTTGATCTAAGTCACACCTCTATTGTTTGATCTATTACATCTCTATTGTTTGATCTATGTCACACCTCTATTGTTTGATCTACGTCAGATCTCTATTGTTTGATCTAAGTCACACCTCTATTGTTTGATCTGTTACATCTCTATTGTTTGATCTACGTCAGATCTCTATTGTTTGATCTAAGTCACACCTCTATTGTTTGATCTAGGTCACACCTCTATTGTTTGATCTGTTACATCTCTATTGTTTGATCTACGTCAGATCTCTATTGTTTGATCTAAGTCACACCTCTATTGTTTGATCTAAGTCACATCTCTATTGTTTGATCTGTTACATCTCTATTGTTTGATCTACGTCAGATCTCTATTGTTTGATCTAAGTCACACCTCTATAGTTTGATCTAAGTCACACTTCTGTTTGATCTAGGTCACACCTCTATTGTTTGATCTAAGTCACACCTCTATTGTTTGATCTATTACATCTCTATTGTTTGATCTACGTCAGATCTCTATTGTTTGATCTAAGTCACACCTCTATTGTTTGATCTAAGTCACACCTCTATTGTTTGATCTATTACATCTCTATTGTTTGATCTACGTCAGATCTCTATTGTTTGATCTAAGTCACACCTCTATTGTTTGATCTATTACACCTCTATAGTTTGATCTAAGTCACACCTCTATTGTTTGATCTATGTCACACCTCTATTGTTTGATCTATTACATCTCTATTGTTTGATCTACGTCACACCTCTATTGTTTGATCTAAGTCACACCTCTATTGTTTGATCTATTACATCTCTATTGTTTGATCTACGTCAGATCTCTATTGTTTGATCTAAGTCACACCTCTATTGTTTGATCTAAGTCACACCTCTATTGTTTGATCTAAGTCACACCTCTATTGTTTGATCTAAGTCACACCTCTATAGTTTGATCTAAGTCACACCTCTATTGTTTGATCTAGGTCACACCTCTATTGTTTGATCTATTACATCTCTATTGTTTGATCTACGTCAGATCTCTATTGTTTGATCTAAGTCACACCTCTATTGTTTGATCTAAGTCACACCTCTATTGTTTGATCTAAGTCACACCTCTATTGTTTGATCTAAGTCACGCCTCTATTGTTTGATCTAAGTCACGCCTCTATTGTTTGATCTATTACATCTCTATTGTTTGATCTAAGTCACGCCTCTATTGTTTGATCTAGGTCACACCTCTATTGTTTGATCTATTAGATCTCTATTGTTTGATCTACGTCAGATCTCTATTGTTTGATCTAAGTCACGCCTCTATTGTTTGATCTAGGTCACACCTCTATTGTTTGATCTAGGTCACACCTCTATTGCTTGATCTAAGTCACACCTCTATTGTTTGATCTATTACATCTCTATTGTTTGATCTACGTCAGATCTCTATTGTTTGATCTAAGTCAGATCTCTATTGTTTGATCTATGTCCCATCTCTATTGTTTGATCTAGGTCACACCTCTATTGTTTGATCTAAGTCACACCTCTATTGTTTGATCTAGGTCACACCTCTATTGTTTGATCTAGGTCACACCTCTATTGCTTGATCTAAGTCACACCTCTATTGTTTGATCTATTACATCTCTATTGTTTGATCTACGTCAGATCTCTATTGTTTGATCTAAGTCACGCCTCTATTGCTTGATCTAAGTCACATCTCTATTGTTTGATCTATTACATCTCTATTGTTTGATCTAAGTCACGCCTCTATTGTTTGATCTAGGTCACATCTCTATTGTTTGATCTAAGTCACGCCTCTATTGTTTGATCTAGGTCACACCTCTATTGTTTGATCTAAGTCACGCCTCTATTGCTTGATCTAAGTCACATCTCTATTGTTTGATTTATTACATCTCTATTGTTTGATCTACGTCAGATCTCTATTGTTTGATCTAAGTCACGCCTCTATTGCTTGATCTAAGTCACATCTCTATTGTTTGATCTATTACATCTCTATTGTTTGATCTAAGTCACGCCTCTATTGTTTGATCTATTACATCTCTATTGTTTGATCTACGTCAGATCTCTATTGTTTGATCTAAGTCACGCCTCTATTGCTTGATCTAAGTCACATCTCTATTGTTGGATCTATGTGTCACATCTCTCTGCTTGATCTCTGTAACATCTCTACCTGGACGAGTGCTACATGTAAAAGTGCGCTAGACATATGTTCACTGTTGCAGTAGGAACACTTCTGACATGTCCAAGTGTGCTCGGGTCACAAACTAGGGTGACGCTACGCCTTGCTTGGCCTGGCGTGAAGTTACTCTTGCGAAGTCGATCACTTCAATGAGAGATGTATGTTTTATTTAAAGACAAGGAACTATAACTCTGTCTAAAAGTGGAACGAAAAGAATAGTATGTAAACCTCACTTAGCAGGGTTTAACCTTTTATTTGAAGTTGTCCCCCTTCTCTCTTTCTCTCTCTTTCTCTCTCTTTCTCTCTCTCTCTCACACACACACAAGAGTTATTCTCATCTCTTTGCTCTCTCCACATCTCTTTGCTCTCTCCACATCTCTTGCTTCTCTCTCTTGGGGGTCCTTATCTCTTTGATTCACTTCTTTCTTTCTTCCCCCCCCTCCTCCCCAATCTCTATGTGTTCCTGTTCCTACCTAAACAGCCAGCCTGACAGTCAGATACAATAACTCGTTAGGGTTAGGGTCCTGTTCCTACCTAAACAGCCAGCCTGAAAGTCAGATACAATAACTCGTTAGGGTTAGGGTCCTGTTCCTACCTAAACAGCCAGCCTGACAGTCAGATACAATAACTAGTTAGGGTTAGGGTCCTGTTCCTACCTAAACAGCCAGCCTGACAGTCAGATACAATAACTCGTTAGGGTTAGGGTCCTGTTCCTACCTAAACAGCCAGCCTGACAGTCAGATACAATAACTCGTTAGGGTTAGGGTCCTGTTCCTACCTAAACAGCCAGCCTGACAGTCAGATACAATAACTCGTTAGGGTTAGGGTCCTGTTCCTACCTAAACAGCCAGCCTGACAGTCAGATACAATAACTCTTTAGGGTTAGGGTCCTGTTCCTACCTAAACAGCCAGCCTGACAGTCAGATACAATAACTCGTTAGGGTTAGGGTCCTGTTCCTACCTAAACAGCCAGCCTGACAGTCAGATACAATAACTCGTTAGGGTTAGGGTCCTGTTCCTACCTAAACAGCCAGCCTGAAAGTCAGATACAATAACTCGTTAGGGTTAGGGTCCTGTTCCTACCTAAACAGCCAGCCTGAAAGTCAGATACAATAACTCGTTAGGGTTAGGGTCCTGTTCCTACCTAAACAGCCAGCCTGATAGTCAGATACAATAACTCGTTAGGGTTAGGGTCCTGTTCCTACCTAAACAGCCAGCCTGAAAGTCAGATACAATAACTCGTTAGGGTTAGGGTCCTGTTCCTACCTAAACAGCCAGCCTGAAAGTCAGATACAATAACTCGTTAGGGTTAGGGTCCTGTTCCTACCTAAACAGCCAGCCTGAAAGTCAGATACAATAACTCGTTAGGGTTAGGGTCCTGTTCCTACCTAAACAGCCAGCCTGAAAGTCAGATACAATAACTCGTTAGGGTTAGGGTCCTGTTCCTACCTAAACAGCCAGCCTGAAAGTCAGATACAATAACTCGTTAGGGTTAGGGTCCTGTTCCTACCTAAACAGCCAGCCTGACAGTCAGATACAATAACTCGTTAGGGTTAGGGTCCTGTTCCTACCTAAACAGCCAGCCTGACAGTCAGATACAATAACTCGTTAGGGTTAGGGTCCTGTTCCTACCTAAACAGCCAGCCTGAAAGTCAGATACAATAACTCGTTAGGGTTAGGGTCCTGTTCCTACCTAAACAGCCAGCCTGACAGTCAGATACAATAACTCGTTAGGGTTAGGGTCCTGTTCCTACCTAAACAGCCAGCCTGACAGTCAGATACAATAACTCGTTAGGGTTAGGGTCCTGTTCCTACCTAAACAGCCAGCCTGAAAGTCAGATACAATAACTCGTTAGGGTTAGGGTCCTGTTCCTACCTAAACAGCCAGCCTGAAAGTCAGATACAATAACTCGTTAGGGTTAGGGTCCTGTTCCTACCTAAACAGCCAGCCTGACAGTCAGATACAATAACTCGTTAGGGTTAGGGTCCTGTTCCTACCTAAACAGCCAGCCTGACAGTCAGATACAATAACTCGTTATGGTTAGGGTCCTGTTCCTACCTAAACAGCCAGCCTGACAGTCAGATACAATAACTCGTTAGGGTTAGGGTCCTGTTCCTACCTAAACAGCCAGCCTGAAAGTCAGATACAATAACTCGTTAGGGTTAGGGTCCTGTTCCTACCTAAACAGCCAGCCTGAAAGTCAGATACAATAACTCGTTAGGGTTAGGGTCCTGTTCCTACCAAAACAGCCAGCCTGACAGTCAGATACAATAACTCGTTAGGGTTAGGGTCCTGTTCCTACCTAAACAGCCAGCCTGACAGTCAGATACAATAACTCGTTAGGGTTAGGGTCCTGTTCCTACCTAAACAGCCAGCCTGAAAGTCAGATACAATAACTCGTTAGGGTTAGGGTCCTGTTCCTACCTAAACAGCCAGCCTGACAGTCAGATACAATAACTCGTTAGGGTTAGGGTCCTGTTCCTACCTAAACAGCCAGCCTGACAGTCAGATACAATAACTCGTTAGGGTTAGGGTCCTGTTCCTACCTAAACAGCCAGCCTGAAAGTCAGATACAATAACTCGTTAGGGTTAGGGTCCTGTTCCTACCTAAACAGCCAGCCTGAAAGTCAGATACAATAACTCGTTAGGGTTAGGGTCCTGTTCCTACCTAAACAGCCAGCCTGAAAGTCAGATACAATAACTCGTTAACATAACAGAAAACATGAGCCATAACTCTTGAATGGCGAGAGCGTATGATGGCACCAATACGACTCGAACCCGGGACATTCGTGTCGACTGTGTGAATCCCGATCAATCGTTTTTATTTTTCTTATGCAGATTTTTCTCGGGTCAAATTTGAACATCCACGGAACGAATCTCAAACTGACATCCTGCGGAGACACAAGAGTTACGATCACGAGTTCTGACAAGGAACCACGAAGAAACAATGTAGGAAGGAACCTAAGTCATAAGTCATGTGTTTAGGCCTTCTCACGGTACGCTACGTCTTGCAGTGCGTTAGTTGATAAGTCATTGAAGTTATCATGGCAAGTGAACCACATTGACGTCCATAGGTACATTCCATTCCTGTGAGATGTCATTCTAAAAAAAACAACAAGGAAGTAAATATTATGTGCTAGGAATTTCCAAAACAAGACATTCTCATTTGACTAGAAAACGTTCAACTCCGCGACAGAAGATAACTGTCAATGTTGATACAGTTATTACTTGTGTGTATTAGCTTTCATATGTTTAGACACCATGATGTAGGAAATTCGAGATTGCACTTTTCATTACATGTAACGTAGAATACAAGAATAGCTCTGTAAAGAAGCAACACATCTGCCCATGTGATGACTTGTCTTGTGTGTGGGTCGTTACCAAAAACCTCGATTACTTGGAGTGAAATAGTATCAATTATTTCGAATCAATCATGTCATTAGTTTTGAATAGATCTAGACTAACAATAATACATGTCTACGATTCGAAATTTTTTTTTTTACTGTTTTTACTTTGCGAATTTGTTCTAATTACAGTTTTTAGGGGGGGGGCGGGGGTGGATAGGAGGAGGGGGTATCTGGAAGAATGTGTCCGAGATGCTTTTTAAATTTTCGGGGAGGGAATTAGAACTCGAGGTCTCGAGCCTCCGTCCTGGAAGGCCAACACGCTTGCCACTGAGCTATACAAGTACTTATAAATATCGAAGATTTTATTGTTATCTCTTAATAGTTTCTCTCGCTTGTTCTCCCCTTCTTCAACTATCACACCTCAATTTATTAACTTTAATGACGACAGACTGCCTCTTGGTTTCATCAGGAACTTTTCAGCCTACACAACCAAAACCATCCACCCACCTTTTCTCATGGTCGCATCAGAAACACACACTCCATACCACAAATCCACTAATGTTTGTTTGTAAAACGTTTTACATGTTTCGGTTTTTCCTGCAGTGTTAAAGATAATTTACTTCCTAGTCCTCCTTCAGGACGACGGGGGATGGCAGCGAGCAGAGTATGAACCCGGGACTACCTAGACAACCGAACGACAGTCCAGCGCGCATACCGCACGACCAGGCATACATCCTTAATACTACAGGATAAAGACTTTCTTCGGACTCGCGAATCAAGGACTGCATCGAGCCAGAAAAAAAAGGTCCGGGGGAGGGAGGATAGAGCCTCCCTCGGGCTTCATGTGTACTGTGGGCAGAAGTATCCATGAGCCGGATAGCTCCGTGCCTCGCGCCGGATGTGTCCCGCTGTTCGTAGGTCGGGAAACACAAACATGTTTAGTTGTCAAACGCTTCTCGAAACCAGTCATCTAGTAAAAGAATATTTAGAAACTCCAAATGTATTCAAAAGCGGAGCTTGTATCTTAACGTAAAAGAGAATGAACATGTCATGAGGACCAGTGTTCAATACGTCTTGCAATCATTCCTTTAATGTGAATGTCAGGCTGCAAATGTGAAGCAGTGCACAGTTTGCCTGGCACAAGCTTTTGTCACATGGCCTATAGAAACATATAGAGGGAAAAAGAAGTCAGAAAAGGGGGGGGGTATTATTTCTCATTCAAATAAAATCCTCTTCTTCTTCTTAGTTATGTTTCGTTTCAATGTGTTCTAGACATTTTATTAACCCTTTTGGGTGCGATTGAAAGACAAAATTGAACTCAATGTAAACAAGCTAAACAGAATAAAATAGTTTCGCTAGAACATTACAATAGATTATACAATGGCATTGTTGTTTTTTTTATAGCTGAGGAATATGTCTTCCAAATCCATATTTGGTCCAACCACCCCTTCTCCAAACCGACACTAATAGTTCACGTTTCTAAAGCGTGGCTCAAGTCAAGGTTTAAAGAGTCAAGATCAGATCGTTGATTATCACCCTTAGCTACATCGCTTAATTGTCTGCTCCTTTTTATAATGTTTTATTGTCCTTTGCTGCAAGCACTCGAACGGTCTTATGGGATTTTTATTATGGCCGTAATATTTCTCGAAAAAACAAAAAAAGCAACACAGCTGCAACGGACTATCCCGCAAACAATACGCTCTGTCGCTTCATTGACCTGCCAGTGCTGTGACGAGGTTCTGTCGCTTCATTGACCTGCCAGTGCTGTGACGAGGTTCTGGAATAGACGACCTCGACGCGGAACCACTTACCGGTACCGGACACACGTTTCTGCACGAGACTGCAGTTAAAACAACAACCACAATATTAAGTTGCAGTAAAATTGGGATCGCACAAATAATGTCCAAAGAGTGAACAGCAGACTACACCTTCCCCGACATCCCATTTAGTCTTGTCCCCCACCCGGACTGACACGGCATGTTTCATAGACCCGGACTGACACGGCATGTTTCATGGGTGTGGAAGAAATAACGTGTACAATTATCTAAGGGGACGTAACCCCGAATATTTAGCCACATCTCTGGATACTGAAGAAATAATTTCTTTTGTCGGTATCCAACAAAATACTTAAATACCAGTACTCAATTGACTAATTGGCGGGAGAAATAACGTGTTCAAACTCTTTACCAGACAGACAGAGTTGATATAAGCTTTGTAAAAATGTACATAAAAGCTACATGCAAGAACTCTACTTCATGGTGATTTTGTCCTGGTCCGGACTTACCTGCTGGCTCTAAAAGTTTATAGATTGAGAAATTTTTAGCACGGACATATATTTGCACTTATAAAATTAGTAAAATGTTTGTTTGTAAAATGTTGTACATGTTTCGGATGTTCTTTCAGAGTTGAAGATAATTTACTTCATAGTTCAAACCTCCCACAGAACGACGGGGGATGGAAGCGGGAAGGGTTTGAACCCGGGACCATCGATAAGTCGGAAAAACAGTCAAGCGCCCAAAACCACACGACCAGGCAGCCATCCAAAGTGTCCCTTATCTCAAATAACTAAGGTCCTTTTCGAGTCTAAACCGGCACTGGCTCCTGTATCAAAAGACTAGGATGTGTCAAGAAGAATTGCTGGTATTGGTTTCTTTCGTGCTCCGTACAAGGTATACACTACATAACAACATGCCAGGGTCGAGCTTCGTTAGAGAGAAACTAAATTCCTTGTAGTCCCTAGTGTCCACTGGGAAATTTTCTGGTGATCTGGCAGGTCTGAAGCAGTACTCCTTTGACAGGCAACGAGAATCCTCATAGGGATGTTAAGGGCCTTGGAGTTATCTGTGAAGTCAGTTGTCATTATCCACTCAGTTGAGAACAACAGGGTATATTGTTGTTTAAGATAACTTCCATTAACGCTTTATCTCCAAGCTTAGGTTCCCATATTTTCTTTGTTTTTTTTCCATTTTAATTTTTCTTTTATTATGAGACAGCGGTACGGCGATGTCAGTAATTCTAATAAGGCTGAACATCCTGCCATTATTTGTTTAATGGACTCACCCACATTTCCACATTGTCGGCATTTGTCAACGACTTTGAATTTTAGGACATGCTTCTCGTAATGTTTTGTCCTAATTACTCTGTCCTGTATTGCTGTTTCAGGGTAGAGATGACCTGCTTTGAAATTATTATTATTATTATTATGTTTGAAAAAAACGAGTATTAATTCTCTGACGCTGCCAGGGTCGAGTTTCGTTAAAGAGAAACAAAATTCATCGTAGTCCCTTTAACAGTTTCCACTGAGGAATTTTCTGGTGATGTGGCAGGTCTGCAGCAGTACCGCCCTCTGACAAGCAACGAGAATGTTCCTAGGAATGCAAGGGCCTTAATATTATTATTATTATTATTATTATTATTATTATTACCTAAACTATTACTTAAAAGAAAAGGTTTAAAATTCTACTTGTTTTTTACTGTAGAGTTAACAGTATATTAAACACCAGTTCCTAGCTGAAATAGTAGCCTATTTTTAAGTAAACTTTTATATGATTGAAGCTAGTTTTCTGTTAAATCTTAAATAACTCCATACCAGTCTAATAACTAACTCCATATCAGTCTAATAACCCACTCCATATCAGTCTAATAACCCACTCCATATCAGTCTAATAACTAATTTCATATTAGTCTAATAACCAACTCCATATCAGTCTAATAACTAACTCCATATCAGTCAAATAACTAATTCCATATCAGCCTAATAACTAATTCCTACTTTTCGAGTGTCTAGATAAGCATAAGTCGTTTCTAACATTCGGCGAGTGTAGGCGGACTGTCCAAGGCAGCGACATATCGGAACTAGTAATATGGAGAGAAAGAGGAAGAAAAAGAGAAAGAGAGTTTAATGATAATAACAAAAAGGGAAGGAACGAGAGTCATTGTGCAGTTCTTGGCTAAAGTGGCTCCACGTTCATGTTGTAGGATTTCGTTGAGTCTTCATGAAGTTTCACAATGTCCTGAGCATAAATATTCTATTGGCTTTGAGCATCTACTGCACTCATTCCCGTTTTGTTTGGGAAGAAAAATCAGAGGAATTATGGACTGCGGTGTGCTGTAGGGGTGATTAAGTAAAATATGTTTGTGGAAAGGTGTCGCGCGCAGGACTCATACTTATGGCATGAGTTAAACTCTTAACCTTTGTCTCCTCCCCACCCCCAACCCCGGTCAAACATTCTTGTGATTCTGATTTGTAACATGTAAGCTGCAGTATCGCAAAATCTAATGTCCATGTAGAAACAAGATAATGAAGAATTGGACTCTCAGAAATGTGGAGGTCTTTATCAGCGTCCTCTAAATATATTGATAACAATGAAGCATCTACCTCCCCACACACACACATGAGTTCCGTCCTGGAAAAATGAGGAGTTTAAACTGTACAGTAAGCTCTTCTCAACTACAATGTACAGTAAGCTCTTGTCAAGTAACATATTAACTCTGAAAGATGTTAGAGATATTACAAAAGTCTTCAAACATGGACATAACGTCTCCTTTCCATTGTTCTTGAGGCTTTGCCTCTGCCTCGATCAAACTCCTCGAAAGAACAAAACAAAATATAGATAGGCATATATATATATATATATATATATATATATATATATATATCTGCTATCTTGTCAACAAACGCCAACTCAAATGCACGCACTGGCCCTAGAAACAATAGACAACGCCTCCTCACAGTCAGTGTTTAGATAGGATATAGATGGGAAAACATCAGACCACACGAAAGTACCCACACATTCACACCACACTACAAAAACACACACACCGTCAGGACCACAGAAAGACACACACGCTGTAAAAGAAGCCTGAATCACGGCAAAAAGAGACAATATCATTGCCACACTCCAGTGACACCGCTAACAAAGAGAAACTAATTGTGACAGACATTTGACAAAAACATTGTGACATCGATCAGAGACCCGTGAGCAAGGCAAGTGTCATTTTGCTGTGATACTCCTACGCCAGACATTTTACAGACTTATTAAGTGGTCACCAGCATAACTAGAAAGCAGGGACTTGGGGGGAGGGGGGGCTCGGAAACAAAAAAGGCAGATATGATTGCTATGCTAAGTTTTCTTCACATTGTCAAAGCGAAATAGTGCTGACAGCACTAAAGTGAATCACAGTACGAATTTCAGTTTACTTAAAAGTACTTACAGAGAATCGGTGTCTCCTTATTCTAGTGTATGCATGTGTACACTGATTGTCTGCGATCTCATTCATAAAATACAAAGCCAATCTATCTCCCTTCCATGTAGTTACCACTTGACATTATTTCTCGTTCTTGCCGACTCCCGCTTCTGTATTCTATCCCTAAGCCTCTCTCTCTCTCTCTTCATCTCTCGCTGTTTCTTTTTCTGCCTCCCAGCGACCTCCCCACAAAGTCTCTCCTTCGTTTCTCCTTCCCCCGACTTATGGCATACATTTTGGTCACACATGAGTAACCCAGGAAACCAGTAACAAACACTTCTAAAAATACTCCTCTTAGAGAAAGGTTCCATAGAAATACTTGTGAAGAAATGAGATGCAGCAGAACTGACATATGTCTATACGTTTCACATTTATACCCGCCCTTCCCCGGACGGTCCTCCCCCCCCGGACGGTCCTCCCACACATCTTTTGTTCTAAGTGGTTAAAGCGTGACGACTGCCAAGTAGCCGGGTATTGATCTCTCTGGGAAGATACAAAAACTTAAACTTACCGACAGCCGAAACGTCTGCGAGCGGAGCAAGAGGTCTACTGGGGGATTCACCTTGTTGCTTTCCGTGTGGGATATGAAACATCTAGAGCGAGATGTCGTGGGCTGTGGTTCAAGTCTGTTCGTAAGGAATTTGAAACAGTTTGAAGCAGGATACATTTATTTCCCTACATTCTTGTAAGTATCTTTTTAAAACTCTCTTTTGATCATGTTTCTCATTCTCTTTTGATAAAGAGAATACATTTTTTTTTCGGGTAGTATTAAGTCTAGACTGTTTATAGCAGACATTCGTCTGTTGACGTGACGGGTCAAACTGTAACGTGTGCTTGTCGACACGTGGATGGGTTTGCATTTCTTACTATATGCGTGACTTTGTCTGGGGCCTTGTTGTAAGCAAGTTATATACTGTAAGGGAATGCTTACATATAAATATATATATACACACACACACAAACACATATGTTTGCCAGTAGGTATGGAGTGTTTTCTTTGTATAGATGTGTTTAATTCAAACTATGAATACATTGTGTTAGAGAAGCAAGGTGTTTGAGTGGCTTGAAATAGCTGTATGTGTGTATGTGCGTGTACAAGTGATCTCAACAGGAGCGGGCTTAGACTTAATAAGGCCCTAAGCTTTTTGAGATGTGAGGACCCTTGTAATCAGCATGAGGCAATTAGTCCATTGCTCTTTCTTCAATTAGATTGAAAATATCACTGGAATCATTATTTGGGGGCCCCGAAGCAAATGAGGCCCTAAGTTTGAGCTTGTGTTGTAAATCCACGTTAATTGTAGCACGTGACTGTATTTAATGTATTTTTAATGTTTCAATGTAGAAATAGTGTTGTGTGTGTGTTCTGAGTTGGTGTGTTATGTGTGTGTGTGATGTCCAAAGGGAAAAAATCGAGCTAAGAATAAGATAGACAACATATTTTTTACCGGGAAAAAAACAGCTTGATCTTAAAATGCATTATTGAAATCTGAGGCATCACTGCTGAGCCTGTCATAATTGTCTTCCCAGCACCAACGGAAGTACAATGCATGGGCAAACTGACAAGAGAGGGTGCGGGGGTGGCGGCAGAGGTAGGGCCCACGGGAAGGTCTTGTGTTTAGGAGAGCATAAAATATTCCGGGTTCGGGTCCAAGTAACATCTCACTACATTAGCAACATCTTCCAAACATCTCTCTCTTTCCCTCTCTCTCTCTCTCTTTCTCTCTCACTCACACACACTCTTTCTCTCTCTCTCTCTCTCTCTCTCTCTCCTTTTCTTTCACTCTCTCTTTTTTCTCTTTGTCTTTCTTCTTTTCTTTTCTCTCTTCTCTCTTTTTCTTTCTCTCTCCCTCTTTCTCTCTCTCTCTCTCTTTCCCTTTACATTCTCTCTCTCTCTGTCTTTCTTTCTGTCTGTATGTCTCTCCGTCTCTCTCTCTCTCACATTATATGACAAAAAAAAAAGTTCAACTCTTGCGTTACCCTCTCCCTCCCCTGTAAGACTTTAAAAAAAAACATAAACATACTTATATTTGAGAGTAGTATAAGCTGCTTATGAATACATACTGTACACCCCTTCTTACAAAGTGTACTAAGCGGATGTTGCAATACGAGTCTGTCCTATTGCTTGTTAAATAGATGGTTGTAGTCTAAATATAGATTTTATTCATAAAAGCAACTGCCAAAATTCGGTCTCCATTAAACGCATGAAACTCAATATGCCTTAACGTGGCTGCGATGTTGTGTTTTTAATAGACCTTTTTTTTTAAGGATCGCTGTTGTGTTTAGAATGTCACTGCACTGAGATTTGTTATTACAGCATACTCGTATAGAGAGTTCTGCCTTTAGCGTGTGTTACAAGCTCGTTTAGAGAGTTCTGCCTTTAGAGTGTGTTACAAGCTCGTTTAGAGAGTTCTGTCTTTAGAGTGTGTTACAAGCTCGTTTAGAGAGTTCTGTCTTTAGAGTGTATTACAAGCTCGTTTAGAGAGTTCTGCCTTTAGATTGTGTTACAAGCTCGTTTAGAGAGTTCTGCCTTTAGAGTGTGTTACAAGCTCGTTTAGAGAGTTCTGTCTTTAGAGTGTATTACAAGCTCGTATAGAGAGTTCTGCCTTTAGAGTGTGTTACAAGCTCGTTTAGAGAGTTCTGTCTTTAGAGTGTGTGTTACAAGCTCGTTTAGAGAGTTCTGCCTTTAGAGTGTGTTACAAGCTCGTTTAGAGAGTTCTGTCTTTAGAGTGTGTTACAAGCTCGTTTAGAGAGTTCTGTCTTTAGAGTGTGTTACAAGCTCGTTTAGAGAGTTCTGTCTTTAGAGTGTATTACAAGCTCGTCTAGAGAGTTCTGCCTTTAGAGTGTGTTACAAGCTCGTTTAGAGAGTTCTGCCTTTAGAGTGTGTTACAAGCTCGTTTAGAGAGTTCTGTCTCTAGAGTGTAATAAAGACCTACTTAACAAAGAAACCTATTTACCAAGCAAAATAAAACCTATTTTAAAAGTCATATTACTAAGTGAGAGCAAACTCTGTCTGTTTAGACTAGTTTAGACTCTAGTTTAGAGGAACCAAATTACAACGACGTTGACTTAACCTGGTCTAAAAACTCAAACCTTTGGGCACATTTCTAATGTCTCTATTAGTGTTGTTTAGTGCACGCAATAAGTTCTAAATCAGACAGACCTTTCCATTTGAAGTCATGCAAGATCCAGCTGCTAACCTCACAACACAATAAAACTAGCCTTTTAACCCTTTATCTCTGTTATTATTTTCCAATTTCTGAAAGCATTGTTCATTTTCCACATTTGTACATTCTACTTTGTATCAGTAAACTTCAACATTTTTGTTTGTAAAAACGTTACAGTTGGTATAGAACCGATAGAAGAATGCAAATGCTCTTTTTATATTTCATTCTTTAAAGTTTATGAAACATAAAATTATTTCATTGGGGGTCAAATCAACGATAGTATCGTTAATTATTGTCCAATATTTTAGCAGCAAATAATTTACATTCAAATGTAATAAAAATGAGCTCAAAGGCCAATACATAGACACTATACTTATCTGACCAATACAGACACTATACTTAGCTGACCAATACACAAACACTATACTTAGATAACCAAGACACAAACACTATACTTAGCTGACTAATACACAGAATAGAATATATACTTAGCTGACCAATCGTGCCCTCCTGGAAAGTGTCGGACCAATACACAAACACTATACTTTGCTGACCAATACACAAATACTATACTTAGCTGACCAATGCAGACAATATATTTAGCTGACCAATACACAAATACTATACTTAGCTGACCAATGCAGACAATATATTTAGCTGACCAATACGCAAATACTATAATTAGCTATTAGTTGAACTCGTAGTCATGGGCAGAAGGTAACATTTAATCGTGAGACAATTGATCAAATATAAAAAAAAATAGATGTAGGTCTGTGAGTGAAACACTATCTCGATTAAATTATAACATTATCTAGTTTCACTATAACTTAAACAAAAAAACAACTATTTTAAAAAGTCCGTAAAATTGAGGTAATTACGCACAAACACACACACTCACACAAAGATCACGAATTGACCTGATTTTGAATGTTAATAGTTTTAACTTCATAAGTCACGATGAGAGTCGATCGGAGGTCAGAAAAAGTCCTGTTAAAGAAGTAATTAGTTGTTGTTTTTTTTTGCATGTTATTGAATAAATTCAAAATTAAAACAAGAAAAAATTTAATCTTTTGACTGTCAGTAGAACCTGCAGTCACAGAGGCTCGTGAGTTGAAGATGTACCAGTTTGGAAACCAGTTTATTGTTTTGGGTTTGAATCTCACCGCTAGTTGTTTATTGCTTTGGTTTTGAATCTCATCGCTAGTTGTTTATTGCTATGGTTTTGAATCTCACCGCTAGTTGTTTATTGTTTTGGTTTTGAATCTCACCGCTAGTTGTTTATTGTTTTGGTTTTGAATCTCACCGCTAGTTGTTTATTGCTTTGGTTTTGAATCTCACCGCTAGTTGTTTAATAATTTAGTTTTGAATCTAACCGCTAGTTGTTATTGTTTTGGTTTTGAATCTAACGCTAGTTGTTTATTGCTTTGGTTTTGAATCTCACCGCTAGTTGTTTATTGCTATGGTTTTTGAATCTCACCGCTAGTATCGTATCTAAAAGATAGGAGTAGTGTATTTTATTTCATCATCTTACAGTGTATGGGATTAGGGTAAGGGTTATTTGTTTTACTCAGGATTTTAACTTCGTTGGAATCCAAATCTCTACCAGATGTTTCTGCACATTTTTTTCAGAAGATTTAGAGGTCATGGTCAAATACATTTATGAGTAACAACCCCCTCCCCCAAGCTTAAGAATGAAAAGTTCTAAGATATAATATTGACATACCTGCCTAACAGCAAATCAAAGCGCCTCCGTGTCACATACAAAGACTGCTGTGTTTACTCGAAAGGGTTTCATATTTCATTTAATACGCGCATATGTAACATGCAGAGGGTCTGATGCATAGCCTGCATCAGGGATACTGAACTAACAGCGGACTCGGAGGGGGGAGGAAGCGGTTCCAGGTATGTTGCATAGTTACAAAATGTTCACTGATTTTATATGCTAATTTACATCTCATAGAGCCCCATTTACATCTCATAGGCCACCATTTACATCTCATAGGCCACCATTTACATCTCATAGGCCACCATTTACATCTCATAGGCCACCATTTACATCTCATAGGCCACCATTTACATCTCATAGGCCACCATTTACATCTCATAGGCCACCATTTACATCTCATAGGCCACCATTTACATCTCATAGGCCACCATTTACATCTCATAGGCCACCATTTACATCTCATAGGCCACCCCTATTTCATTTTGTTCACTTACGTAGACACCTTGAAAGTTGTCGTTGGCCACTGGTTCGTCTTTATAGATCCTTTCGGGAATAACTGCACTAGACCATTCAGTTCACGACATTTCAAAATGCACTAGACCATTCAGTTCACGACATTTCAAAATGCACTAGACCATTCAGTTCACGACATTTCAAAATGCACTAGACCATTCAGTTCACGACATTTCAAAATGCACTAAACCATTCAGTTCACATTTCAAAATGCACTAGACCATTCAGTTCACGACTTTTCAAAATGCACTAGACCATTCAGTTCACGACATTTCAAAATGCACTAGACCATTCAGTTCACGACATTTAAAAATGCACTAGACCATTCAGTTCACGACATTTAAAAAAAAAAAGTAATAAAACACTAAGAAAAAAGAACGCAACACATTTTCTAATCAATTTTCCGAAACTAAAAAAGCAACTAGCTCCATATTACAAGTATACATATTTAATTAGATCATTTATCTACATTCAGGGTAAATAGTTAGGCCTACGTACCAATATTACCCGAGCACTGAGCATCGAACGTTGATAGTTACCTTCACACAAATTGTAAAGGAGTGACTCTTGAGCAAACTGGCATATGGTATTCTTAGCTAATATATAAAGCATATAAAACTATTTAAAAAAATCAAACAAAGCATTAGGATTTATTAAAAGCAATTTCTATAAATCAAATAAGAACATAAAACTAAAATGTTATTTAACCTTGGTTAGGCCAATAATAGAGTATTTATGCTCCGTTTGGGACCCCTCAACTCAAGAAAAAATTAAGAAACTGGAACAGACACAAAATAGAGCAGTGAGATTAATAACAAATGAATATTCAAATTTGACTAGAGTAACACCTATAGTAAAATCACTAAATTTAGAAAGCCTTCAGGACAGAAGACTTAAAAGTAAAGTAGCAATTATACATAAAACACTGAACCATAATCTTCAAATACAAAAACAAAATTTAATAAAATACTCTGAAAGACACAAAGATAAAGGCACATTCCTCGTCCCATATGCTAGGACAAATTTGTACAAATACTCCTTCTTCCCTAGTGCTATTAGAGCATGGAATGGGTTGCCTGAGCTAGCCAGGAAAACCAGTGACTTGGCAGAATTTAAGTCATTGGTTAATATGCATGACTAAATGCATGACGCGTAGGACGTAATCATCTTCTTTTTTGAAGTAACGTCTGTATTATATAAGATAAGATAAGATAAGATAGCAGAAAGTAAAGCGTATGTTTGTTCCGAATAAAAATCAAAACCGTCAGACCGATTTTGATAAAACTTGGCATAAAGGTTTCTTAGATCGTGGCGGAGACTGTAGTGTAAGTTTAATGTCCTCCCACAACCAGAGGGGCCGACAATAGACAAAAAGTACCTAATTATATCTCTATTAAATAATGAAACTTTTTAACCAATCGGGTAAATCCATTTTTATTCTCTACTTTTCTTTTCGTGGCAAAAAAAATGTGAAGTTAACATTCTCCATATTTGACATAGATCTAAATTAAATCCCCGCCGCGGGTCTTATCCGGCTAGTGGTACATAAATGCAATATAGATGTATCTTGTATACGAAACTAATGCTGAAGGTCATAGATTTTTTTTTTAAATGCTGTCAATGGCTATGTCAATGCAACCATGTAGATTTTAGGAGTTGCGTCCTTGTTGACACGATACAGATATAGTCCTCTGTTGACTTAAGATTATTTCTAGTAGGAGTCTCGTCTGCATGAAGGAGCATGCGGATCTATACAGAGTTTGTTATAAGTAATATAATGTTTATCTCCCTTGTTTTAGTTTTAATTATCATCACAGAGTTTTCTTCCAAGAATGATGATTAGCTACTGGAGCAAGCGTCCTTAGCAACCACGTGTAAAAAAAAATTGTCGTTTGTAAATTGATTAATTTTGATGAATGCAATGATCGATCAAGTTTATTAAAACGTTATTAATTGTTTGTCGGTTTTATGCATGAACGATTTACATGGATTTTGTGTTGGCGGATAGTAACAATGAAATGCGTTTAGAAATAAATCAATACATTTGGAGGTAAATAAGTAGGACACATGCATCTTGGATCAAATTTATTTGGTTTCTTTGAGTAGGTCGAGAAATAAATATTGTCTATTTCTTTTACTCTACTTCAAATGTAAACATGAATGTGACGTCACTTGAATGTAGGAAGTCGCCGCTGATGTCGTCAGTTCTCTTTGGAAACTGCCAAGTGTTACAAATGATGACGTATAGTATCTTATAGGCTCCACACTGTTCTCATGATAGTCCTGGGTTCACACCCTGATCTCTCTCCGTCCATCATCAAATTTGATCTTCGATGTAATTATTTTCATTTCTGAAAGTCTGAAACTTCAAAGTGAAGTCGGTGAGTCAGTAGAAATTCTGCTTATCACTTATATGTTTCGGAGTCATGTTTTTTTTTTAATGTTTACATAAATATAACAAGGTATAAATAACATAGATCTACTTAAACAAACTTCCATGTGAGAAATTTTTTTGGGTGTTCTTATGTCTGCACTCTTCGTGACTAATTAAAGAGCTAGCATATGTACATATCTCTTTACAAATGACAATCAGGTTTCTTTTAAACTGGTTTTCTTTCCTTTAAATATAGTTGAGACATTTTTGTTGTAGTAGGTAGGTCACGTTGACCTGTTGCTCCATATCTATACACCCCCCTCCCCTCTGAGCGTTGTATAGTTACATCGTCAATTGTGCATATCTGGGGTGTGATGCTATCACCATAGTAATTGTCTCATTTAAGGGAATAAAAAAAAAAAAAAAACTAACGTGAACATTCTGAGTTCTCTCCCATTCCATCTGGCTGCTGAAGGGAATTGATCAGAATGAGTAAATAGGCAATTAATGGTCGCGAGATGGTTGTACAACTTGGTCTATATCTGGAAACACTCCCCGTGGAGAACCTCCACCTCAACCCCCCTCCCCTCACTCACACACACACACACGCACACTTCACGTGCAGGGATGATATCACATTCACCTCCTCAGGTCTTTGTTTTAGATAGATACTGAAATGTCGTGGTGCGTTCGGATGAAGAGCGAGTGCCGGACTTGATAACGCGCAGGTAAGTAAATGTGTTGGGCTGCGGCTGGATTTATAGCGCCTCACAATCGTATTTATAGCGTATAGATGGCAGTGGGAGATTCTTACTGACACCTTTGATCGAGAAAGTGTGAAAATGTCTTCATTTTTATTTATGAGCTAGTGTATCTCCTGTCTGAAGTCTGGTTGAATGAAACCAAAGTCTTGACTGTAGCCAGGTGTAGCTGTGAATATACATTCTCGCAGACAACCACTTTAATGTCACTTTCTTGAACAATAAATAGATCATCGGCCTCCTTCAGTCCTGAAACTACGATGGGTCATCTCGAACACTTTTTCATATGGCTGTGCAGACCTGTTTTGGAGAGACACTCCCGTCCACATATATTGCATGTCAAGGTAGCTTTCGCTTTGGTGGTAGAGGAGCTGGCCATTTTCCGTGTGGCACTCTTTTCTTCAAGAGTCGAGGCCCATGTTTTCTCGCTGTCTATAGCTTTCTTGGTCACTGTTTCTCTCCAACTAGTGCGGTCTAAGGCTATCTCTTCCCAATGGTCAGTATCAATGTTTACTGATTTTAAATCACTTTTTATCACATCAACGTAACGAAGGTGGGTCGACCAGTTTTTCTTGAGCCAGACGCAAGTTGTCCGTACAGAATGATTTTTGGGATGAGATTGTCCTCCATCCGTCGAACTTGTCCGAGCCAGCGCAGGCGGCGTTGCCTGAGGACCGTAAAGATACTGGGAAGGCCTGTTCTCGCGTGAATCTCAGTATTATACACTCTTTCTTTCCATGTTACTTTTAAGATCCTTCAAAGGCAGCGCAAGTGGAGTGAGTTTAGTTTTCTCTCTTGTTTTGTGTAGGCTGTCCACGTCCCACTGCCGTACAGTAACGTGCTAAGGACGCATGCCTTGTAGACCTCGATTTTGGTCATTGTGGTGAGCTTCTGGTTTTCCCAAACTCTTGGCCAGAGTCTAGCGAAGGTTGATGCGGCCTTCCCTATGCGTTTTCTGATTTTCTCTTCTAGTGACAGATCGCCTTGAAATGTAGATACAAGGTAGCAGAATTTTACATTATATTTTTACCAAATTATTAAATTTTTACTACCTCTACTATTTTAATTGTAAATAGACCTTGATTTTAATTATTTGACGGTATAGAATTTGACCTTTGTTGTGTGGAGGGAGAGTGGCCCTTGAGGGACTGCAGGCACGACATGGCCTAAATTGTGCCGATGTGCCCAAATCACAAATCACAAAATCGCAGAATTCGTTTACGGCATCAAGCTTGTTATCGTCAATGAGGATGGATGGTGGTGCTGTAGCAGGTGGTCCCATAAGATTAGTTTTCTTCGTGCTAATGGTTAGGCCATACTTTTTGCAAGCCTTAGAGAAGCAGGGCATTAGTGACTGAAGCTCCTCTTGTGAGTGTGCCACTACCGCTGCGTCGTCCGCGAAGAGCATATCTCTTATGAGGGTTGTTCTGGTTTTAGTTTTGGCCCTCAGTCTACCAATATTTAGAATAAATAGGAATATCTAGGGCAATATAAATAGATATATCTAGGGCAATATAAATGGGCAACATACTTTAAAGTAAACGTCACGCCCCAATCGTGCTCTCCATTACAAGTTAATGAAACATCCTTCAGGTTGACTGGCTCAGACAAAATGGAGTAGATTTTATATGATAGGGTTGCGTTGTTCTTTTCCATTATGCATTTAAGTGGCGTGATGACTGAGTGGTCAGAGCTTGACCGCTGTGTCTGATGGTCCCGAGATCAAATATCGGCGGAAACACTATTATTCTATGTCGGTATTTTTGTGTCGTCTAACTTGTGGCGTAGCTCTAGTGGCTGAAGCTGGCAGCATGTCTATCTCATTAACTGTTGAAAAAAATCACCTCCCCAATACCCATAGTAAAGGGTGATCAAAGGGTCAAACGATGTTTATGTGAACCTCGTTAGGTTAGACCTCAAAATGTGAACTAAGTTAGTTCAGATCTTATCACGTCACATTTGCTAGATCAGGTCTCCAGATCTCAACTACGTTAGGTCAGGCCTCGAAATGTCCACAACGTTAGGGTAAAGCCTCCAAAAGGTCCTCTTCGTTAAGTCAGGCCTCCATACGTACGTTAGGTCACCTCAAACGTCAAACATATTAAACTAACCGATATGTGATGCGTGATATAAAAACAGTTTAAGGACATATCTTCACGTGTTTATCCAATCAATGGAAGTCCTCTCATAGACTGCTAGAACGGACGAACTTTGGATGTTTCTATTATGAATAATGTTTTTAATCCCAGACTCGAAGATATGCATTAGCTTAATTATGTTTAATGTTAATGATAGGATATAAAGACAAAAACAAAAACGGATTTCCATAAAGTCGACTGCTTTTAAATAACATAAATACGTCAGCTAATTAGCGAAAATGAATGTTTGAACGAAGTGAGTAAAAACCGTGCATTTCAGTGACGGGAAAAAATAGTTCACTTGATTAGCCGCACAATTAGAGAAATGTAATAAAATTGTCTTGTGCAATAGCGATGGTCAATTTTTTAGCGGCCCCCGGAAAATCCGCTATTATTTTTTATGTAGTCTGTCCGTCTGTCACGTTAAGATCTCAAAAATAAACTAGAAGAGCTATCGAAAATCTGATTTCACCACCTTTTTGTCTTCATTGTATGTGTATTTCCATTCTATAACCTTTTTATTACCAGTTGTTCAATTAGTGGTGGGCCGTCCGTGTACACTACTAAATTAGTCACTTTAGAGACTCAATGTATTCTTTCATTTATTTTTTTGTTGTTGTTGTTATTTAGCCCTCGTAAAAATCGCTATTCATGTTGTGTAGTGTGTATGTCAGTCTGTCACGTTTAGACTCTACAAACTAGTAGAGTTATTCAAAATCTGATTTCACCAATTTTTGTGGCTTGAAAAATTTAGGGGCAAGGGCTAAACTTATATCTCCGGAACGCGAACCGCAATATTTTTTAAATTGATCATAGGTTTTTAGTTTGTTTTCCTGTGAAAATCATCAACAAATGATTCTTTTAGATCACGCTTCTAGATAGTATTACATTAACTGTTCCTGCCCAAACGTCCAGAAATTTCATTATCGATAGTTGTTATGTTTTTTTTTTTTTTTTCAGGTTAAAAACAAAATAACTCCAAATGATTTTTATAAATAATTTTCTGATTTATATTTATATTTCTTTCCAAAAGGTCAGAAAACGCAATCTTATTTTCGATAATAGGTTTTTCGAGTGAAAAACACATTAGCGCCAAATGATTAATTGAAATGCTGCTCTGAATAATATAACAGTTATTGTTAGAAGATCGAACGAACAGTCTCATTATTAAGTTTCGTTTACAAGGCTAAGAATGCACATGCTCTGGGGCTAGATATGTTGTCTTTTAGTTTCGGTATTTATTTTTGTCAATCAAAACAATACTTTTTATCCATGGGTGGATCCGTCGGTGGCCGCCTCTGAGTATTTGTGATAACACAAACTCTCTTTTCTTACCTTGTTAATTTTATACAAATAGTCTTATAATTCTTTGGTTCACCTTTTCAACATAAGGCTACCTTTGGTGATGCAGTTTTCGAACTGTTATTAATATATGACAATGTCGAGGGTTTGAGCGAGAAGTTTGATTTGATAAAGTGAATTTTATTTTAAGGTATACTATAACATTCAGTAACGGAGTTTCAACCTTAATTATTACACTTCTATATAGCGTTCTTCTCAATGTTGGCGCTTTGTTCTACTTATAAATTACACGTTATCATTCATTGGTATATTAAATTAAACTCTTGAAAACTTCATAGTCAGCTGCTCAATAAACAGCTAACTTAAAATAGGAAGTCATTGAACAGATCAACCAAAAACAGCCATTTGTCTTTGCCCATAACACAAGCCATGTACCTTTAAAATAGTTATGTAAATTCTCAATTCCACTGTAAAAGGAAAAAAAAACTGTGATTGAGCCTTAACCTATGATAAGTAGATTATACTCGATCCATAGACATTGATCGAGCAACCAAACGCTCTGACACTCAGCCACAGTTCAATCCCAATAAGTCACTCTTAATTGCAAGAAATGAGATCTGTGCCCGAGTTGACTTGTTGTTTCTTTATCTTTCAGTTACAAGTCTGTACAGAGCTGCTCAGGATACTAGATCTCATAGTCTGGATATCTGGTAAGTCGTCGCTCAGTATTTTTGCTCTTGTTCATACATATTTTACCAAGCTTATATCAGCTGACTCTCTGGTACTCTCTGGTACAATGTTTGTACATGTTTGTTCTCAGACACCTATTATCGGTTTAGGTTTACATAATAATTTGTTCTACTTTGCAAAACACGAATCAGGAACACAAATTAAGCAATTATTTAATTAATTATTGGTATTCGAACAAGGGAAATAAATGCTACTTTTGAGAGTAGCCTTATATGTGGAATTATTCCTCGTATTAAGTTGTTTACCAGGTTGTTGTTTTTCTCCCACTTCCCATTCTCAGATCAAGTTGAACTTTCGCATAATTAATTATAGTCGATGACAAAACATGAATCAATCAGAAAATTAACCAATTAATCAATTGGTGATACTCAATTAAATTTATTCTGTATAGAAAAAAAGGATTTTATTCATACAGTATTGAGATATATGTCAGTGATTTTGCGGCTCTTCCCATTAGATAAGCTTGATTTTTTTTAAAAGTATTTTTTTTTATTTTGCTTGTTCTCTCTGCGATGGCGTCGTGACATATTTATCAGCAGAAGTGATTTATGTATGTACCAACCTTAACAGCACTTCTTGTATTGGAGACATACATACATGGCGGAAAGACTAAACAGCTCGCCTTTTGGCGGGCTTAAAGGGTACCTTGCTACGTTACTGATCCGACCCACGCCGCGTGGTACCCTGCCCTCTTAAATGTTAGGCTTACAGTGCAAAACAATGATGTAGAGTCTCTTTCCCAATGAGATAGACAACTAGAGGCGTCACGTGACACGGGAAATATAAAAGAGACAGTAAGCCCCAAAAAAGAGGCAAAGAAAGCCCACAAAAGAGGCAAAGAAAAGAGGTTTTGAGCCCAAGAATATCCATGATAAAAAAGCTTAGTGAAAAGAACAAATGCTGAGGTTTCCTAGAAAGAAAAAAAAAAGAGAGAAAAAATACCCCCCCCCAAAAAATGGAAATGCCCCTGACTAGAACAATGTTTGGGCTCCAATGAACTAGACTGTCCAACAATAAGTGAATAAGAGTCGACGACATGTACAGCCCATAGCACACCCCGCTAACCCATCCAAACAAAAACTTTAGAACATTTTGACTTCTGTAAACATTCGATACATTATCCTCTCGAGTCAATCGCGTGATTTAAACTTTTTTTTTTCTCGCTTAAAAAACAAAACCAATAAATTCATCTGAAAAGATTGATTGTAATCTGCTGAAAGGCCAGACATCTGAGAAATAAATCGCATTGTATAAAAAAAAAATGTTTAACTTTTTTTTTTTTTATGAAAGTTTGCCTTAAAATGAGAGATTGTAAAAATAAAACAAATACTTTTTTTTATGATTCCAGTTTTCAAAGGATTAAATTGTTCAACAAAGTTTGGAAGTTTCAGGCTGAGGGTCATCATGTCAGTTCATCATGTCAGTTCATCATGTCAGTTCATCATGTCAGTTCATTATTTCTGTTCATTTAGACGATGTCATTGAAAGTCTGGAAATAAATTACACCATTTAGAATTTTGCCTGATTTTTAGCAGCTTCTCTTTGGGGAAAAACAGCTATTATTTGTGTGTCCGTCTGTCCGTCTGTCTCATTGTGGTCTGTCTGTCTGTCTCGTTTAGGTCTCAAAACCTAGAAAATCTCTTTAAGAAGAAACGTTGGCTAAACTGTGATTCTTTTATTATGCCACTCATTCTAAGTATATAAAGGGTATTTCTGGGTATTTCAGGAGTACAGTGATGAAATTTAGAGCAGTCATTAGCTGTTAACTTTTGTTGAAAACTTGTGCTGTGGGCGGACAACTCTCACGAAAAACATCCTCTAGAGATTGTCACGTGGTACTTTACGAAAGAAAATGTCCAGTTTGATTTAAACACATTAGTGTTATGCCACCCACCGCTGAACACCCTCCACGAGCACACATTTTCTACCATTGGTCATCTTACACTTGGGCCAGCTCATTAACTGTCCATCACGCCGTGTTGTCTAGAGACTAGGATATCATTAGGGGGGAATCACTTAGTCTGCTAGAATTACCTCTATGCCCCTGTAGCGCCCTAGTGACTGGCAATAGCCACCCCCATCTCTGTTTCCTGCTAGCATACGCAGTTAGGAGGTTGATTACCTCGTGTCCATAGTGCTTCCTTCAACTGTCAAAATACCATCAGCTGTTTCGTGTACTGAAACAATTTCATCGTCTGGGAACAAAACAATCTGAAGATTACTCCGTCGCGGTGAGAGTACGATTTGAAGTTTGCCAAACACGATAATGAGCCAAACTCATGATATACTTTAGAACAAGGGAGATAAGTAAATGACATAGAATGTTAGAATAAAATAAAGAAAGGACTTGGCGCTAAAACAAAATATGGTTTGTGAGCATTGATCTTTGGTTGATGTGATTTTAACAATGGCTGCTTCCCAATGTCCACCAAAAATATTTATGAACAAGAAAAATATAAAAAAATACTTTTAAAAAAATAAAAGCTTATACGAAGTGTCATTGTATTAATTGAGTGTCGGAGAAATAACCCTTACAAACTTATTACGGACAGACGGACAGAGTGAGTATAACTAATGTTAGCCAATGATCTAAATTCTGCTAGGTCACTGGTTTTCCTGACTAGCTCAGGCAACCCATTCCATGCTCTAGTAGCAATAGGGAAGAAGGAGCATTTGTACAAATTTGTCCTAGCATATGGAACGAGGAATGTGCCTTTATCTTTGTGTCTTTCTGAGTATTTTATTAGGTTTTGGTTTTGTATTTGAAGATTATGGTTCAGTGTTTTATGTATAATTGCTACTTTACTTTTGAGTCTTCTCTCCTGAAGGCTTTCTAAATTTAGTGATTTTACTAAAGGTGTTACTCGAGTCAGATGTGAATATTCGTTTGTAATGAATCTCTCTGCTCTATTTTGTGTCTGTTCCAGTATCTTAATGTTTTCTTGAGTTGAGGGGTCCCAAACAGTGGGTTTATATTCTATTATTGGCCTTGAGATGGTAGATAGGTAGATAGATAGATCAGTGTACATAGCCATGACCTTCTATGTGATCATGTAACAACAAAATTGTGTGGCCAGCGCTTAACTCTTCAAATCTTCCTCTGCTGGTTAAAGTTTAACGACCTGTATACTCCCATTGGTTAATTCTTATTATTAGCACGATTAGTTCTTTGAATGGTGCTATTGATCGAGCTATTGATTTTCTCTTACAATGAACCCTACCGTTCTATGTAATTACTGAAGCTTAGCTACAGTGCATTTCAATTTAATACATAATTAAACAGCGGTTTTGTATAAGATCTACAGGGAAAAGGGGGAAAAAACACTTTAAAACTTGGTGTCAGAAAAGACCGTTTTGGTTTGTGGCAAAGCTTATAAAAACATTCTATTCTTATTTCATGTCTATCTGCTACACAATGGCACTAGGGATACTGGCAGTCCAAATATAAGAACGACAAAACAAAATATGGTTTCAAAATCTTTTTTAAAAAAATCTTTGGGCGATGTAACGGTGGCTCCAGGCTCGCGGCCACTGATTTGTCCTTGACTTCCAAGGACGTCTCAGAAAGGGGGGGGGATGAAGGGGGGCAGGTCTACTAGGTGCAATGTCGAGGCATAGTAAGATGTAGAAGTATAAACCGTTTTAAGAAACTCGATCCATCGATTTAGTTCTTTTAAACGACTAGAAGAGCTACTGAAGGCTGGAAATAGATCGATGGAAGAGAACTCAATAGAACAATTAGAGAGTAGAGACCTCTGTACAAGTTTACACCGACACACTTGGCAAGATACTATTTATAGTGGCTGGGGTCTTACTTGCAGTCACAGGCTGAGGGGCGGGTGGAGATATTGAGGAGGGGGGAAATGTCATGGGTGTTCTCGCTCGATGGAAAAAGGGATGTGACCTATGATGAAGATCTGCCAGTACTGAAGTAATTGGAATGGCGGTTTCTTTAGGTCCACGATACAAGGTACTGTGACTATTGACCCACCAGGGAAGGAGAGAGACGGGGAAGAAATTGCTTTGGATATTGTTTTACAATTGACGAGCCTAGAAGATGGTGGACTCTACTCACTTCTGCTAGGAGTTATCTAGATCTCAAAGATGGATTCCATTCCTTGATAATCTAAAAGCTGTTTATTTCTTGGGAATAGTTAGTCTTCTTGTCTTTCTTTTAGTGAAAATTAGATAGATAGATAGATAGAAAGCTTATATCAACGCACTCTGTTTGTCTATCGGGTGATAAGTTTGTACACGTTATTTTCCCCACACCCATTCTCGGATCAAGTCGAAACTTAACACAATTATTTCTTGTACCTAACAAAAATTAACCAATTAGTTAATAAATTATTGTTAATTAATTCGATTGTTTGCCTCCTTCAGTCGTAACACTTTTTATGTGACTGTGGGGCCCTATTTTGGAGAGACACTTCCGTCAACTTATCTCGCAAGTTAAGGTGGCTTTCACTTTGGTTGTAGAGGATCCAGCCATTTATCGTATGGCACGCTTTTCTTCCAGAAATTAATTATTTTGTTTGTCATCGACAAAGGGAAATAAATGCTACTTAGTGGCTGTATATTTTGAGTTATTTCCCATATTACGTTTAGTACACTTTTTTTTCTCCCACTTCCCATTCTTGAATTAAGTGGAAATTTTGCTTAATTTTTTACATTCGATGACAATAAATAAAAAATTAACCAATTCGTTAATCACTTAGTGTTAATTAATTAATATTGTTTTATATAGAAAAAGGGAGCTTATTCCTGCAGTATTGAAATATGTACCAGTGAATGTGTGGTTTTTCCCTTATATAAGCTCTCTTGTTTTTTTAGTTTGAAATTCTTTTCTATTTTTCACTTACATAATAACCTTATCCTATATTGGCAGGTCCATACTAGGAAATGAATAATCCTATCTTAAAACTAAACCAGTGGCTCCCAAACTTTTTTGTCTCGTAGACCCCTTGCTATGTTTTCTGATTTTCGGTATTGCATTTTTAAATTCATCAACATTTAAAAAAAAACTAATTTCCAACTGTAGTGAGTAAAAGAG
>JAZGLO010001745.1:0-33427 GCA_036873155.1 Biomphalaria sudanica | reverse complement strand
TTTAGGTGCTATAAAAGGACCCTAGCAATGGAATTGAGGCGTTATACAAGGATCCTAGCAATGGAATTGAGACGCTATAAAAGGACCCTAGCAATGGAATTGAGACGCTATAAAAGGATTGTAGCAATGGAATTTTGGCGCTATACAAGGATTCTAGCAATGGAATTGAGGCGCTATAAAAGGACCCTAGCAATGGAATTGAGACGTTATAAAAAGATCCTAGCAATGGAATTGAGACGTTATAAAAGGATTCTAGCAATGGAATTGAGACGTTATAAAAAGATTCTAGCAATGGAATTGAGACGTTATAAAAAGATTCTAGCAATGGAATTGAGACGCTATAAAAGGATCCTAGCAATGGAATTGAGGCGTTATAAAAAAAACCTAGCAATGGGATTGAGACGCTATAAAAGGACCCTAGCAATGGAATTGAGGCGTTATAAAAGGATCATAGCAATAGAATTGAGACGTTATAAAAGGACCCTAGCAATGGTATTGAGACGTTATAAAAGGACCCTAGCAATGGAATTGAGACGTTATAAAAGGACCCTAGCAATGGAATTGAGACGTTATAAAAGGACCCTAGCAATGGAATTGAGACGCTATAAAAGGACTCTAGCAATGGAATTGAGGCGTTATAAAAGAACCCTAGCAATGGGATTGAGACGCTATAAAAGGACCCTAGCAATGGAATTGAGGCGCTATAAAAGGACCCTAGCAATGGAATTGAGACGTTATAAAAGGACCCTAGCAATGGAATCTAGACGCTATAAAAGGACCCTTGCAATGGAATTGAGGCGCTATAAAAGGACCCTAGCAATGGAATTGAGACGTTATAAAAGGACCCTAGCAATGGAATTGAGACGTTATAAAAGGACCCTAGCAATAGAATTGAGACGTTATAAAAAGATTCTAGCAATGGAATTGAGACGCTATAAAAGGACCCTAGCAATGGAATTGAGACGCTATAAAAGGACCCTAGGTTCACTTAAAAAGACCGCATCACAAACAAGGAAATTAGAAATAAAGGCTAATGGGCCGCACGATGACCACTGTCAAAAATTAATTCGTCCAAGTTTTATTAACCTTGACCCAAAGTTTTCCGCCTTTTCGTGAACTGATCTTAATTACGTACATTGACCTTGCCCCCCGCGTCACAACCTTGTGATTAACCTTGACCAAGTGCCCCACCTACACTTTAAAGCGTGACAACAACATAAAGGAAAGGACGGTGCCTGTCATTGAAATAGATCCATCCATCTCTATCTATCTATCTATCTATCTATCTATCTATCTATCTATCTATCTATCTATCTATCTATCTATCTATCTATCTATCTATCTATCTATCTGGATGTCAACCTGATTTAAGATTACTGGATATGGCCACCTTTCCATGCTACACGCGTGATGCTGCAGATGACTTGAATTAACAATTTTCGAATCGAGAAATATGATAATAGTTTTATTTTATAAAAATGACAATAATAGATAAAAAATATTGCGAAACAAAACTTCTTCCTATATTTATTCTTCTCTCAATCTCTTTCTTTTTAAAATCTGAAATCACTTTCTCTTCCACTTTTTTCTCGTCCTCATCACTTTTAGTCTCCAGTGAATCTCTAGTGCCCGAGAGGCCGGAAGTAATCACACAGTCTCGTTTTGAAAAGTGGAGTGTGCTAAGCGTCATCCTCGCTCACGGGCTTGCGTCTTTAGGACGCTCTTTACCAGGCACAAGTTCTTTAGTGGAACTGGAGGCACCCAGCGGGCATCCGCTCGTTTTTTTGTCTACACGTGATCCTCTGGTATTAGTGATCGTTGGGGACCCAGGACGACAGCTCTCCATGTATGCTAGTTCTTTGGGTGAGCGATGTGTGCCTGGACTGCTCTTACTACGATTTTTCCCTTTAGTACGACAGAATATTTCCCTGTTTACGACAAGTGATTTAATTACATTAACAGAATATTTCCCTGTTTACGACAAGTGATTGAATGACATCAACAGAATATTTCCCTGTTTACGACAAGTGATTGAATGACATCAACAGAATATTTCCCTGTTTACGACAAGTGATTGAATGACATCAACAGAATATTTCCCTGTTTACGACAAGTGATTGAATGACATCAACAGAATATTTCCCTGTTTACGACAAGTGATTGAATGACATCAACAGAATATTTCCCTGTTTACGACAAGTGATTGAATGACATCAACAGAACATTTCCCTGTTTACGACAAGTGATTGAATGACATCAACAGAATATTTCCCTGTTTACGACAAGTGATTGAATGACCTCGACAGAATATTTTCCTGTTTACGACAAGTGATTGAATGCCCTCGACAGAATATTTCCCTGTTCTTGACATTTGATTGAATATAGAATTCTTCCCTGTTTACGACATTTGATTGAATGACATCAACACATTTTCCGCAACATCTCTTTGATTGTATGATTGACATCGACCGACATCTTTCCTGATTGATTGACTGATTATGATTATATATTTTTAAAAGTCTACATGTCTGAGACAGAATTCTTTCATTCCACTCTGCCTTGTTGCTTGGTATCGATTACAATATTTCATTCCACGATGTTTTGTTGCTTGGTATCGATTTCATTCTTTCTTTCTAATAATCGGGCTGTCATCGATTCTTCAATTTGAACAATGTGACACTGATTAACCAAGATTTTAAAATTCATAATTCCTTTATACCGCCGAGGCTATCTTCCTTATACGCAAAGTCTGCGTTGTGTGGTAACCCATTCATGTCTTCCATGCATAATCCCTTAAATTAAAAACATTTTTTACAAATTTGATTTTTAAACAACTTGTTTGCGACTTGATATAATCAAGCAATAAGTTGTACGAGATCTAATCCATAGACTGCGGCAAATGTTTTGGTAAGATTTTATTCCGTTTTAAGATTTGATCTAGCAGAGTTTGGAGTGAACAATTATGCCCTTAGAAAATGTTCCATCCTAGACCAGCGTGAGGGTGACACATCCATTACCTTTTTTGTTTCCTAAACATAACAAACATTATTTTAACATCGTCTTGGTAGTCAGAATGTAGCCCATGTCTTTATTTCTGCCATCTTAAAACATGACCGCTACACTAAGTACAATAAGAAACGCATGCAATAATATTACATTTAGATCTACATGAAAAGTTACTATTTTTAGCTTTAATTAAATAAACAATAGATTTTATTTCAAACAAAATCAACTGTAGTCAATACATAAAATGATATTTGTGTTACTTGTTATAATGTAGTTGTACATGGGAACGAACGGAATATTTTTCTTGTATGGACATTGTGGTGGAGTATGGACATTGTGGATGGTGTATGGACATTGTGGATGGTGTATGGACATTTTGATGGTGTATGGACATTGTGATTGTGTATGGACCTTGTGGATGGTGTATGGACATTGTGATGGTCTATGGACATTGTGGATGGTGTATGAACATTGTGATGGTGTATAAACATTGTGGATGGTATATGGACATTGTGGATGGTCTATGGACATTGTGATGGTGTATGGACATTGTGATGGTGTATGTACATTGTGGATGGTGTATGGACATTGTGATGGTGTATGTACATTGGGGATGGTGTATGGACATTGCGATGGTGTATGGACATTGTGATGGTGTAAGGACATTTTTATGGAGTATGGAGTCGAGTATGGACTTTGTGGATGGTCTATGAAGTATTGAAATTGGCTAAAAACAATCCATCAGTCATTCACACGTTTAGTTATTAAACTAACCCCTCAGATTTCAAACTGATACGTTAATTTATTAAGTTTATATCAACCTACTCTGTCTGTCTGTCTTTCTGTCTGTCTGTCTTTCTGTCTGTCTGTCTTTCTGTTTGTCTGTCTCTCTGTGGCACTGTCTGTCTGGTTGGTAAATGTTTTACACGTTTTTTTTACCACACGCAATCTGGGATCAAGTTGAAATTTGGAGAATTATTTCTTGTACATGACGAAACATGAATCAATACACTGAAAGTTTGTAAAGAGCCGCCGTGTTGTTTACTATTAATAGCGAAGAGTTGTCAAAGTGGTGTGTATTTTTAGAAAAAAAAATGCTGGCATACGTGATTTAAAAAAATAGTTTTTTCGATTTCAGAAAAAAAAAGTAGCCGTTGCATCAGAACTTTAAATGATCTAAAATACTAAGATGTCGGATTTTCACTATCTTTTTTAGTTTACGAGATCTAAACGGGAAAGACGGACGGACGGACGGACAGACATTCCACACAAAACTAATAGCATCTTTTCCCCTTTCGGGGGCCGCTAAAAATTAACCAATTAGTTAATTAACTATTTGTATAAATTATTTTGTTTGATATCAAATAAGGGAAAAAAATTTACTTGACAGACGTGGTGGCATAAATTGAATTAGTCCCAATTAGTTCCCTTTATACTTTGTTTGGTGAAGCAGGTCGTTGTTTAAAGATTTGAAACTAACAATACATAGCAATAAAACCCTTTTTTTTATAAGCACATCACTGGCACAGTGGTTAGTGTGTTGGCTTGAGAAAGTTTGAGCCCCTCGAGTTCCGATTCGTACAACGTTTTATATATATACTAGCAAAATACCCGCGCTTTGCAGCGGGAGGATTATTGCATTAACATTTCAAATTTGCTTTAATTAATAGGCCTACATGTAACAACAAAACATTCTCATTTGTGCCAGGAGTGTTACCGCAGGGAATGTAGCGCATGTATTTTTGGAATAACCGGAACAACGCAGTTTTTGTGTGGCTTTTTGCAATGTTAGTCCGATAAGTAAAAATAATGTGTCATATGTACTGCCTTAAATATTTCATTACTAAGAAGAAAAGTAAACCTTTTGAAATAGAGAAGAAACATACATGTACCAATACACAGTTATTTGTTGAGGATCTCTTTGTACACCACGTTGTCAGTTCGGCCCTCCGGCTGCAGTATGACCAATCCCTGCGCCGAGCTTACTCTTGAGCATGCGACGTACAGTTGCCCATGTGAGAAGCAGTCCTGTCTCAAGTCAATGCCAACCTTTTGTAGTGTCTGTCCCTGAGACTTGTTGATTGTCATGGCGAAGCAGAGCCTTACTGGAAATTGGAGGCGTTTGAATTGAAATGGGAGGTCAGAGGGGATGACGGGGATGCGAGGAATCAAAACTGTCTCTCCTGAGCCACTGCCAGTGAAAATAGTTGCCTCAATGAGGTTCTTCTGCAGAGACGTGACTTGAAGTCTGGTGCCGTTGCACAGTTTAGGTGGCTGCAATTCCTCAGCAACATTATCGGTGCCCCAACCTTCAAAATGAGACGATGCTCAGGAGTGCCTGGAGGATTCAGAGAGTTGAGAAACTCTACCGGATAGTGCACCGCGTCTTCCATTTCCACAACTGAATCCACAGACTGGTATGTTTTAGATTGTGAGGGGAGTTCTTGGAGTAAAACGTGGTTTATGGCCGTGGTCATGTCGTTTCGTGGTGTTAGGATAGCTCTCTCCCTCAACCATGACACGTCTATATGCTGGAGAGTTCTTAGATTGGGATAAACATTGTAACGAAGGTTTTGCAAGGTCTTCACCAGGAGACAGAGATTTGAGGGAATTGCTATTTTAGAATTTTCTTGACTGAAGCTGCCATCACCAATACTCATCAGAAGATCAGAGAACTCTCCGGCTCTTGTGTCGCCATTCAGATGAACCCTCATGTTTATTCTTAAAGTGACGACAGTGATTTGACGCCACAGGTACGAAGACTTCAGACAGGCTTTCACTTCGTCGGCGCGTGTTCCTCTGGGCACGACTGGTAGGGTTTGCCGAAAGTCTCCAGCCAGCAACATTGTCAAGCCTCCCATACGTGTGGTGGTGTTTCGGATGTCTTGGAGGGTCCTGTCCAAAGCCTCGACACCCCCTCTGTGTGCCATGGTGGACTCATCCCAGACAATCAGCTTGCACTGTCTTAGCACTTCAGCCATGTTGCTCTGCTTTGATATGTTGCACGTGGAGGGCGAATCAGTGGTGTGGCTGAGGTTGAGAGGTAGCTTGAAAGCTGAATGAGCAGTTCTCCCACCCTGAAGAAGAGTTGCTGCAATGCCAGAAGAAGCAACAGCTACAGCAATGTCACCTTCCGCTTGGACTTTCGCAAGCAGAAGGTTTATGAGGAATGTCTTGCCAGTTCCTCCTGGAGCATCAAGAAAAAACACCCGAGACAACGCTCCTCATGACTTGCTCGTAAACTCTCTTTTGGTCACCATTCAGCAAAGGCTCGTTGTTTGAGACTACATTGGCCAACTCCGAGGTGTCGTAAGAGGTTTCCCTCAAGTACTCGGGATTCGACGTAACCTCTGTCAGTTCTCTCGAAGGTGAAGGCAGCCCGTAATGATCGACAGAGAGACCTCCGATAGCAATGACGTAGTTCTCAAGCAACTGAAGACACTTGTTGTAGATCATAGGCAACCACTGTTGGACTTCTGTTCCTCCTTGATCTCTTTCAGTCTGTCTCCTAACATCTTCTGCCATGCTGTCTCTATGTTTTTCCAAGAGATTTAAGGGGTTCTCCATTTGGCAGAAGACCAGCATTACAGCGAACAGTTCACGGATCTTTTGAGGTGAGCGAGACAGAGCAGCTTCCTGGAGAGTCTCGTCCCAGTTGACATCGTCCTGTAACAAACCAAGTGCTCTGCAGGCCGACTTGTAGGTTGGATGGACAACACCGTCAATTGTTCTGAGAGATTCGAAAGAGGTGGGACCTATGATTTTGTAGAGCAGCAATCGAAGGTGGTAACATCCAGAGTTGTTCGGGTGCACAGTGTAGACCCTTCCAAGCACATTATCTTTCTTCACCCCCGAATGTCCTGGCACAGCCTTCCCCTGCTTCCTCCGACGAAACATGTTTCTTGTCCACACATAATAAGATGGAACTTCGTGATAATAAAGCTCCTTTGCAAAGTCATCATGGTTGCAAAGATCAAAGAAGGCTAACAGAGTCGTCTGTGGTGGATTGTGTACTTTTTCTGCAACATTGCCCTCTGTGAAATAAATTCTCTGTCCGTTCTCGAGATGCACTGTGATAGTGCTCATGTGTTGTGTTATTGTCTCCCGTACCATCATCTGTCCACACCTTGAACCTGTCCCAGTTGTTGAGCACATACAACACAATGTCCCTTCGGACATCAGCAGTGAGTCTGATGTGGCCGTGCAATGTGTAGCACAGAGCGGACGTTGTCGACCGTTACGACCGTTACGCGTACGATTGGGAAACGAAACCTGCTGCACTTTTGTAAGTAAGCTGTAGGGAATGCGCCTGCCAAATTTCACCCTTGTACCTACACGGGAAGTTGCAGAATTAGTGATGAGTCAGTGAGTCAGTGAGTCAGGGCTTTGCCTTTTATTAGTATAGATAATAAATTAAAAAAGCGATAACAGTAACATTCATCCAAATATAACTTTCTTTTTCCTTCCCCCACCCATTTTGCCAACTGGACCAGATAAGTGACAGGATCATAGCAAATTAAGAAAGCTGAATAAATTGGTAAAAAATATTTCTAATCGCTCAGATTTATTATTGTAGGACTAGAAAAACTTAATTATATGACTGATCCAAACTAATGACACTACATTTCGTAAATGCTTTGATTTAAAACAATAATTTTTAAATGTTTTTCTTGTTTAATATTGAAGATCACACTTCTCTCTCCACATAGCACAAACTTAGAATCTAGACCTCAATTTGTCTTTTCTTGTTTAATATTGAAGATCACACTTCTCTCTCCACATAGCACAAACTTAGAATCTAGACCTCAATTTGTATTTTATTGTTTAATATTGAAGATCACACTTCTCTCCACATAGCACAAACTTAGAATCTAGACCTCAATTTGTATTTTCTTGTTTAATATTGAAGATCACACTTCTCTCTCCACATAGCACAAACTTAGAATCTAGACCTCAATTTGTATTTTCTTGTTTAATATTGAAGATCACACTTCTCTCTCCACATAGCACAAACTTAGAATCTAGACCTCAATTAGTCTTTTCTTGTCTGACTCTTTCTTTGTTCACTAAGGAATTTCTTCTTCTGGCGTGGGTCTAGGTTTTTGAGCTTAGATCTGGGTAGAAAATAAAAGAGTTGCTACCTACTAGGGAAAAAAAACATTTTTTTTTTTACTAGCGAGAGAAAAAGGAGGAAAAAAAAATGAAGACAAAACAGGGACATGCAATTTTCACACCCTTGTTATGCTTGGCAACCACCCACCATCGTAGAGTTATCTCCCTTGACGAAGTTCACAGAAACCTGGCCCGCACCCCATCTCGCACCACTATTCGCCCCTTCCCACACAACCGTTGCATTAACTGCTTATGTCTTACTGAATCTGAGTTTCCAGATGACTTAAACGTTTGACAAGCAGAATAGAGCGTCCTATTTTTTTCAGTCTACTTTTTTTTAAAGTCATGTGCACTAACATACAAGCGCGTCAACGTATAAGCGCCATCACACATAGACAAGTGCAACAGCATATAGAAATGCTAATCAACACACATAGATTAGTGCACCAACACACATAGACAAGTGCAACAGCACATAGAAATGCTAATCAACACACATAGATTAGTGCACCAACACACATAGACAAGTGCAACAGCATATAGAAATGCTAATCAACACACATAGATTAGTGCACCAACATACATAGACATGTGCAACAGCACATAGAAATGCTAATCAACACACATAGATTAGTGCACCAACACACATAGACAAGTGCACAGCACATAGAAATCAACACACATAAATAAGTGCACCAACACACATAGACAAGTGCATCAACACACATAGATAAGTGTAAAGTAACATCTAGACATGTGTATGAACTAGGTTTGCGCCGGAGCTTAGCTTCGTCTCCGGCTAGATATCCGGACGTTTTTCACTATCCTGCCATATTTTGTAGTGCCTACAAATATTGTGCTTCAAAAGGTATGAATATGCTCCTAACAACTATTTTTACAAAGATACTAAATATTTTAAAATTATATATAATTATTTGATACTAGGTCATAGTAGTAAATAGACATGCATCTGTTTAATTTTAATAGAAATGAAGCCTTAGATTTTAAATGAGCCCGCGAATGATACGAATGGTGAGTTTACACGGTGCTATTGTTAGGCTACATAGCATCAATGGCTGTCACTGTCTAAGACACGTTCTTTAGTTTGTGTGTATTGAGCTTAGAGTATTAATGCTCAATTCCTTAACTGATACTGACCAGTCAGTCGTCTGTCTGACGGTGCGAGACCTCCAGGGATAGAGCAGAACATCTTTCCCCTCCCCTAGTTCTTAAGTTCACACCTACATTTGAGTTTATAGAAAGATACGTGACCACAATAAGTCAGAAGGGATTAGCGTACCTTGCTAAGGCAACATATTCACAATGTCTAGAGGTCACATCTTACGAGAACAGTGAGTTTGCTTACTTGGAGATAAATCTTACTTGGGGGGGGGGGGGGCTGATCTATAGGACACACCCCTTCCTGTGTGACCTTCACGAGTTTTGTTACATTTGTATATAACAATATTTGATAGGCTAGTAACTAATTTTGGTTTGTATAAAAGTATACTCATGCTTACTTAAGTCTCAGATTTGTGCATTAATGCATCATTTTCTAGATAAATATTACCGTTTATTTAATTTTTCTGACGGGCTAATTTCGAATATTCGAATTAGTAGCATTCCCTATACTCCAGGATTAGAAGCGGTTTTAATACGAGCCAGCCGATTGTCTGAAATACATGAACACATGTATCTACCCACTATACAACCCAGATGCGAATTTACCTTTAAGAGCGCTCTACATTAATTACATCAATCAAATCATATACATTGGTAAAACGTAGGGGCCTAATACACACACACACACACACACACACACACACACACTATCGTACATTATAAAAATTATTATCAACTTTAATTTATCAATCGGTGAGATAGAGTTTAAAACAAAAAGTTGATAAAAGTAAAATCAAAATAAAATGTTATTTAGAAGTCTTACGAAGTGTTTAGTAACACAAATTATTTACTATGCACCAAGAACGCTATCCGGCTCCGACTCAGAACGGATATCTAATATTCCTATCCAGCAAAATCTGGCTCTTTGGGATATCAAAATACTATCCGGCGCACCCATACTATCAACACACATAGACATATTTGTGCATATGAATTAAGACTTTTTTTTTCTTATGATACATACATGAGAATAATATTGAATTTATACAAAACTATAAAAACCACTTTAAAACACCACTTTAATTATCTGATATTCGCGTTGTTTGTTATTTTGCATTGCACACACCATATACACTCTCTTCTTCGCTCAAGAATTTGGACGAGAAGAAGAAGTTAAGGAAAGATCTCTCTTTTATTTCTGCGGATAGAGCTATCCCACGAACTCTACGAGCCTTGCGTGTAGCGAAGTCAAACAGTATATCATAACAATTCTATTTCCTACATAGATCATGCTCAATAGCAATAATTAACAAATGTTTCAATCTATCTACGAGAATTGTTGAACTAAAGTAATTCTTCATTAGTTTGAGGCGCGAGAAGCTTCTTTCACCAGATTCCAAAATTACGGGATAATGCCGTTTTTTTTTTATCGCGCGTCGGATTGGCATTTTCCTTATTAAATGACACCCCAAAATGACAACTTTTGTCTTAATTTTTCAAGAGATTCGTATGAGTTTTCTAAATATTTTTATAATTTCCGGATATTTCCAGGACATTTTTGTACATTTTGCAATTTTATGAGATTTTCAGGAGCTCCTGGTAAATTGACAGGAGGCCGCAAGAAATCTATTATAAGTTATACAATTTATTTAATAATTTATACACTTAGAATTAGCGCGGGTCCTAAAAAAAGGGCGGGGCCCACTGCGTTTGTATAACGCGGAGCCCACTGCAGTCAACCAAGGCCGGCCCTGAAAAATAGCGGCGTATGCTACGCCGCCGGTCGACTATTAGTAAAATATTTGTTTAGGGATTTAAAATACAGATTCATCATCTACCTTTTTTTTTACATGTTTGAAATCATCACACCCTTGATAGCGGAGTAAATAAGTAAATAATATTGTATCAAAGGTTTTTAGCACAAATGTTTGAGAAAGATTGATGTCTTATTAGGCATGAAGAAAATCCATGATAATTCCTGGTTCCAGTAGTCAATAACGGATATCTTAAATTTTCGCAGGGAAATAAAAAGTGATTAAATGTTGGGCTGGCCACATTACATCCTCGTTAGCCATTCTTAATAGAAACTATTTACATAAAACATGTCTTTCACTGACTCCCTTGGTTTGTGAAGTTGGTGGAAGTAATTTCAATATGCTTCTCTAATTTTCCTGGTTTACATTTACAATTCACGACACAAACACATGTATGTGTATTTTATGTGTTTGAAGTTTTACCACGACGCATACATAATGACTCTCAAGTGTGAACCTTATGGCAATCCTGTTTCGTTTCCTTACAAAAAGTCATTTCTGGCTGCCAACTGTAATTGCCGCTAAGTCACTTCCGAGACCAGAACTGTCAGGGTTTTCCCGAAATAAATGGATTTGTTCTTTAATAGACATGCGTTTAGAGTGAGGGATCACAAAGTGAAAAGAACTTTCCCAGTTCTAGAAAATTAAGGAACATTTGATGTACTCTATGCAAAGTCTAGAGCGTTTTCTATGTAGAATCTGATACGCTTTCTCCACCCTTCTCCCCCCCCCCCCGCCAAGTCATTATAAATTCCACATGTTCCATTGAAATATTGATGTGATACTTAAACAAAGATACACAATTATTACGAATCAAGCCATCTCATCTCTGTCTATGGTCTAGGGTATAGGCCACCAAACAGCTTCCTACAGGCATCTCGGTTTTGGAGTGATTCTGTCCCCAAATTGGGCCCAAATCCTGCCCATCCTGGCGTCTGCTTCCAATCGTGGCGCAATGTATTCCTGGGACTAATTTCTTCGTCTTCCCTTTGGGGTTGCAGGTTAGGGCTTGCCTTGTTATGTTGGATGCAGGCTTGCGAAGAGTGAGACCTATACATCTCTAGCGTCTCTGAAGGATATCTACTTCAATGGGCTGCTACTTTGTTCAATGCCACAGTTCCTCATTTACAAAGGTGCATAATAATTACAAAGATAAATGATAGCTGAAAAGATGAAGGGTTGTTGTAAAGATACTCAGTTATCACAAAGATGTTAGCTTATTAAAAAGATTATAAAGATACTGTGCATGAGTTTGTAAAGGAGAGTAGCTAAGAATGAGAGAGAGTGAGAGAGAGGGGTGGATGTAAATCGTTGGGTGGGTAAGATCTCATTTGCATCTGAGAATTATGGGATAGATTAAAAAATTATGTCACGCTTCAATGCGCAGGTTGGCTAGTCAATTGGTCTCAAGGAAGAGAGTATGTTTCAATGACCAGGTTAATAAGTCACGTGTAGATGACTACATTCTTCTAGATAACCTCGAAGAGATGCTTTGGTAAACATGCTGGCGAGGACAGAAAAGAAAATTCAGAAAGGTCTTTTTTAGACTACATAAGAAAAGAAAAACAAGCTAATGTAGTCATTGATCGGTAATCATTGATCAGTAATCATTGATCATCAGTATCTTCATGTATTCAACAATAATATTACATGGCAATCAAGTTATTATACTGTTTCTACAAATGATTAACATTTTATGTGATTTTTAGCTGTTTTGTGTGAAATGTTTGTCCGTCTGTCCGTCCGTCCGTCCCGTTTAGATCTCGTAAACTAGAAAAGGTAGTGAAAATCCGACATCATAATATTTTAGTCCATTCAAAGTTCTGATGCAACGGCTACTTTTTTCTTTTCTAAAAGTGAAAAATCTAATTTTTTAAACCACTTATGCAAGCAGTTTTTTTTTAAATACACCACTTTTACAACTATTCACTACTTATAGTAACAAACGCTTGAGGCTCTTTACTAGAGAGGACAATATGCTACCATATTATAAACACATTTATGCAAATGGTTTTAGACTTTTTGTAATTTTTTTTTGTTTTTTTTTACATTTGTATTGCTACGTTTTGTAAGTTCTGTCCTACTAACTACTACATGTACCCAAAAATATATATTTTTTTTAAATTGCTCTATAGGTTGTTTTTAAGATGCGGTATTTAAAAAAACCATTTTTCTTGTTGAATTGAGATACTATTCTACACTTTGTTTCTTCCCTGGGTTTAAATAGTGGCATAGAGGCAACTCCGTGCTCACACGTGTCACGTGATTTGAGATACAACACTTTCCTCAGAAACCAACTCAAAGACTTTCCATTACACGTTCTAAAACGTTAGATATACAATATATAATAATTGGTGGTAAGTTAGAATTAATAATGAATAACATATCACAATTGGATCTCTTTAATTAATTATGTTCAAACTTTAAACAATTATTTATTGTATCTAGCAAAATATTAATCAATTAAAAAAATTACCAATTGGTTATATAAATTATTGGATATTAACTATTGTGTTTGATTTCGTAAAAAGTAGCCAACTTCTACCTTCTTGAGTGATATAGTTGTAAGTGCAGAGTTCTTCCCCTAAGATAAACTTTTTTTTGTTGTATGTTTTAAAAGATTTAAAAAAAAATTGCTTGTTTTATTTCTTCACACTGTGGTTTGAGAGGATAGGTCAACCAGACCCTGGTTCTAGCCCCAAGATCGTGAAACAAACACAAGCAGATAGTAATACTAAACCAAGGCAGCTACTAAACTAAGACACTGGCCCTTGTCTTAGCAATGGACAGATCCTTCACTCGTAGCTACTTTGACACCAAGACGGGAACAAATGCCAAGCAGTATGCATAACCCCCACCTGGCCCATAGACCCATTAGCCCGAGGTTCTAAACCTGGAGAAGTCGTCTTGTAGCCTTCAATAATTATATATATAATCTACTCATAGACAGCACACGTATGAACGCACCAGATAGGCACTCACACACATACGAACTCAGACACACACACACACAATGAAAACAAACAAAAACTGCTTGTCTTATCGCTATTTTCATCACAAATGTCTATAAATACAGTTTTACCTGTGAACGTGTTTAGCTCCCCTGGCAGGAAAACATGTTGAGTGATCTCCCTTTCAACCAATACACCACAGAAGAGAAAATACCTGGTCGCTCATGCAGGGATAGACATAAAGGGAACACAACTCTAAAAATAGAGCAATCAATTTTTATCCTTACATTTATTGAGACCAGTTAATATATTCTATCTATCTATCTATGTATGTATGTATCTATCTATCTATCTATCTATCTATCTATCTATCTATCTATCCATCCATCTATCTATCTATCTAACCAACTATCTCTCTATCTGTCTGTCTATCAGTCTGTAAGTAATTTTATCTTTATGGTACGATTAGGAATTTGGCGGGAAAAGTTATTTGTTTCATAAAAAAAGGGAAAGTTTTGACTTACAACGCGAAGAATTAACAACAGGACTAGGATACAGGAAGTTAACACGAACACGTTTTGTCAGCCCTAGAGTAAGGTCAGCTTTAGTAACTCAAGTAGAGACTTAGCTTGATGACATTCGACAGTTCCCTTCCTTGCTGTTAAACTTCTTATTCGACATTCGCTATGTTGTAGGCCTTTTGCCTGTGTTATTGGATTTCGTTATTTGAGTGTTACCTCCGTTTGACTTATCGGCATAAGACACAGCTAGGAAGCGCCTAGCAGTAAAATACAAACAAATATAATTAGAATAAGCTCCTACGTAACAAATGAAGACAAAGGACTCTTGCATTGTTCATATCGGACGTTCATTCAAGATAGAAAATTATGACGTTGTAGTCCAACCCTCCTGCAGGACGTCAGGGGACGGCAACGGCAAGGTTCGAACCCGGTAGCGCCGAGATTACTGTCCGAAGCGCATACCACACGACCAGGCAAACGTCCATATAAAGGGCGAGGTCTCTATAAGATATAAGCGACTTTTAATATTAAGAATGTCATTCATTTAAAAAAAATGTTTATTTTATATCTCTGAGCAGTTATTTATTTACAGAGAAATTATTAATATTCTCTGCATTAATACCTGGGCATCTGTAGCTAAAAAGTATGTAAACGAGTAACTTCTAAGTAGTATCTTTAATTACCACTCCTTAACTAGACGATGTACCGTTTAAGTTGAGAGTACATTCTTCAATGCATGAGTGACTGCCAGGAGAAGGGGTGGAGGGTCGGTCTGGGGTGTAAAATTCTACATCACCTAGATGCTCTTCAGAAAACTTTTGACTTTTGAAGTAATTTAAAAAAAAACAAGAAAAAAAAAAAAAAAACAACTAAAGGTAAAAAAATTAAAGTAAAGGTTAGAAGTAGGTCAAGATGAAATCAAGGGAGAGCACTTAGTGGAACTCTTCAGTCTAAGGAGGTATCAGCTCGATCCCCAACAGACTCTTTTATATCGAGATGGGCTTGGGTTTGAAGGATAGCTCTCTCTCTCTCTCTTTCTCTCTCTCTTTCTCTCTCTCTCTCTCTCTCTCTCTCTATCAGCTTAACTGCCAGGTGTCTAGATATAACATATAACTAAATGAGTGCCGATAATAATACGACACTAAAAAAATCTAACGTCTTGGTAAATTGAGCCCTGGCCTGCACATAACTTTTAGTTCAGGCAAATAGTCTGGTTCTAGAGTGTACATTCAAAAGTGGGACACATAGTTGTTTGCCGTTGTGCTGTACGCCAACTCCAATGGTTTGAACAGAGGTAGACGCTTTGAGAAGTTAAGAAGTAATTCTTGACAATGTTTCATTAATTGACATAAGTTTTTAGTTTTAATGTTTATAAGCTCTTTAAACTTTGTTCCATTTTAATGGGAGACCCTGTCACATAGTTGTTTTTTTTTTGTTTGCAGTTATTTGTATTGAAGTATATCACATATACATAAAAAAAAACAGCAACAACATTATGTTGAATCTTGTTACATCAAGATTTGTATAGGGTATTGTCAATTCGGCGTAATGGACATTATTGTCTACGGCGGATAATTATAAATAACTAGTTATTTTGGTGTCTCTGGATTCTGGTGTACATAAAATACAAAGTGTTGTTATTAGAAGGTATTCCATACATTTGGTATATTTTATAAAGCATTTTAAAGCTTTACAAACGATTTTTTTAAAATAGTTTTTTTTAGTTAAGGTTTTTTTTTTATAAAGCGACCTTGACTCTTTTTTGTCCTGAAAATCCCCTATACACATCGTGCTCTAGAGTAAGCCTGTAACAAAATGATGACAGCATGAACCCTAGATTGACTGAAAGATAAAAGATACTGCTCCTTCGCTGTTTTGTAAGAGCTGTCTTTAGATCCATAGCTTGCTGTGTCTCGACACATAGAAGTCATTGAGTTTAATGTTGTGTCCAAGCTCTAAGCTCTCAGTGTCCAGAAAACTGATGAAGCTTCTAATGACGTGCTTATAGACTTTACAATCACGTGACGAGACGGGCCAATCAGCGCATCACCATCGATTTCGCGATTAGTCTCACGACCTTTGACCTCCTAAGACGATCGAGTAAGTGTCCCACGGTAAGTTACACACCAAATGTCAAGTTTTGTTCGTTACCCAAATATATTTCTTTGGTGAGAAAGAGAGAGAGAGAGAAAGAAAAAAAAAGAGAGAGAGAGAAATGAAAAAAAGAGAGAGTGAAGGTCAGACGATAGTACCAAAGAGATTAAATGGCAAAGATAAATTGAGAGCAAGACAGAAAATGTTGTTGTGAATCATTTCAAATATACTTTTGTTTTAATGTGTGTGTATTCTTTTATAGAATCATTCAAACGTTGATAATATACTAACCAGACTAAAGTGATAGAAAGCTGTGGAATGCCAGACGCTTGGCATTCTAAACTTAACAAAAAATGTGGGCAGAAAAAACAATTAAAAATAAATACTTTAAAAAACAACAACAAAGCTTTTCATAAATGAAAGAACAGCACAATTACTGCCATATAGATGAATACTATAAAATGTTTCTCCCTTTTCTATATAAACAAATTAATTAATCACCAATAAATTTTGAACTAATTGGTAGTTTTTTTTATTGATTCATGTGTTGTCATCGATAATTAATAATTGTGTAAAGTTTCAACTTGACCCGAGGATGGAAAGTGGGAGAAATAACGCGGACAAAATGTTTAAGACAAGATAAGATAAGATAATTTTTCTTGGTCCAATCAAATGGAAATTCAATTTGACTACAATTGACCACCTCAGCGTAACTTCTTTATTGGCCCCCCGCCAGTCGTAGAACGACTGTGGTTCATCTCGAACACTTTTTCATGTGGCTGTGAAGCTCTATTTTGAAGAGACACTCCCGTCCACATATATTGCAGCGTGATTACTGTAACAATAACAATATATATGAACAACATTCACACACGCGACATCAACACTCTCACAATCAGAGCTATATGAATTAGACTTCTATGTACTTCTTGATGACGATAGATGACCTTGTAACACTCTGACCGAAAGTGGGATAAAGGAGTTTTTAAATCTTTCTGTTTTAGTTCTAATGGAAAGGAGACGACCACTTTGTTCAGATCTGATGTAACAGTGGTTTAATGGGTGCACGTTGTCTTTAAGAATCGTGAGTGTTTTGGAAAGGCATCTTTCATGAAAAAGTTCTTCAAGAGATGGTAGCTGTGTTTGAGTGATATGCGATGCTTTTTCAATTAGTCTATTTAGTCTATATCTTTGTCCCAGTGAAGTATTATCATACCAGCAGGTGATAGCAAAGTTTAATTAGGATGCTGATGGTTGCTGTATCGAAAAGTTGTATTATTGTTTTGTCGATTTTAAATTTTCTCAGCTTTTTAAGATAGTAGAGTTGTTGATGAATTTTGATGTCAAGGTTTTGATATTGTTCACCCCATTTCAGTTTGTTGTTGATAGTTGTATTTAGGTATTTATTTTCTTGCACTTGGTCCACGGTTTGATTGTTTATCTGAATTTCTGCTAGATCGCCTTTATGTTTCCTAAAATCTATTAACATTTCTTTAGTTTTCTGAACATTTAAAATTAGAAAGTTGTCTATACACCATTGGTAAAAAGTGTCAATTGTTGAATAGTACATATTTTCATCACCTGCAATAAGGCCGATGTTTGCTGTATCGTCAGCAAATTTGATGGGAGAATCAGCTGTTTACCAGATATAGCTGATATAATCTTTGTGAAAACACACTCTTGGGTTTGAACTCGATGTTTGAATGAGAACAAAGAAGAAGAAGGAAAAGAACGCACAAGAATTTTGAGTCACTTTAAAAAACTTTAGAAGATTTTCGTTGTCGCTGTTCCTAACACTAAGTTTCGATGCAACACTTAAGGAGACATACAACTTCAATGATTTTTTTGAAAATCTCTTTTTTTTTAAAGTAGTTAGTACATCAAAAGTATATCCAGAATAATCACAAAGTTTACATTAAAACTTTTGACAATCAGTGAAATGTCTTTGTCTTTACGATTTTTTAGAGACCTTAGTAAATAAATAAAATAAGTATTTTGAGTTTGTATGTATGTGTGTGTATGTGTCTGTGATAAGCTGCTGCTATCTGTGTGTGTATGTGTGTGTGATAAGCTGCTGCTATCTGTGTGTGTATGTGTGTGTGATAAGCTGCTGCTATCTGTGTGTGTATGTGTGTGTGATAAGCTGCTGCTATCTGTGTGTGTATGTGTGTGTGATAAGCTGCTGCTATCTGTGTGTGTATGTGTGTGTGATAAGCTGCTGCTATCTGTGTGTGTATGTGTGTGATAAGCTGCTGCTATCTGTGTGTGTATGTGTGTGTGATAAGCTGCTGCTATCTGTGTGTGTATGTGTGTGTGATAAGCTGCTGCTATCTGTGTGTGTATGTGTGTGTGATAAGCTGCTGCTATCTGTGTGTGTATGTGTGTGTGATAAGCTGCTGCTGTCTGTGTGTGTATGTGTGTGTGATAAGCTGCTGCTGTCTGTGTGTGTATGTGTGTTTGATAAGCTGCTGCTATCTGTGTGTGTATGTGTGTGTGATAAGCTGCTGCTGTCTGTGTGTGTATGTGTGTGTGTGATAAGCTGCTGCTATCTGTGTGTGTATGTGTGTGATAAGCTGCTGCTATCTGTGTGTGTATGTGTGTGTGTGATAAGCTGCTGCTATCTGTGTGTGTATGTGTGTGTGATAAGCTGCTGCTATCTGTGTGTGTATGTGTGTGTGATAACCTGCTGCTATCTGTGTGTGTATGTGTGTGTGATAAGCTGCTGCTATCTGTGTGTGTATGTGTGTGTGATAAGCTGCTGCTATCTGTGTGTCCTTCTGTCTTAGAATGACTAGAGCTCATCACGTGGGACGTGGGCCACTATTTTATTAGGAATGTGGAGCCCTGTTCTAGACAGACATCAGCGTCCGCATGTAACCCAGGTTAAGGTGGCACTTCCTTTGGTGTTAGAAGAACCGGCTGTATTTCGTTTAGCACGCTTCTCTTCCAGCGCTGACGCTGTGGCTTTCTCGCTGTCCACAGTTCATCCATGAATATAAAGAGAATAGGCCCAAAAGGACTTACGGAGAAGTCAATTATATCGTGTGAAACAACTCTTGGATCGACTCTTTATATCGATAACAAAGTTGGTACTGGATTTAGTGACGCGAAGACTGTAAGACAAGCTTATCGAACAACTCCGAAAGGATACGCTAAAGATCTTTATTATTTCCTAGAACAGTTCTCCAAGATATTTCCCGAAACTAGATCTCTATATCGGATGTCCAATCTTATGCCGGGAAATATATTTCTTCTTTTGGGTATCACTTGAAAGTGAAATTAAAATTATACATTGGAGTTCCCTTTATCGACCCCGGATCCCAATCTGTGTACACTGCTGACTATTTCTATCCTAATCATATGTACAATCATGAAAAGTTAGAATGGAAAATGATCACTATTTGCAGAACTATTTTCAAATGGAAGTAACATCTAATCTGTGAATCTCATTGTAACTGATAAGGATGAAGATACGATGAGTTTGGACCAAACCTGAAACAGGATCAAATTCCAGTAGATGGAAACGTGGCAGTTGGAATCAACAACAGGAATAATTCCTCTGGTACAAATTCTACCATACATCTATGAATTATGGTAGACTCTGAACTTATAGAAGTGTATGTCTCCTGTTGTACCGGACGTATTTGCATAAATAGTGTAGGCCTATAATGAAAAAAATAGCACATAAAATATGTTTATATTTTTGAAAATTAAGAGTTACAGTCCGATATACCATTCTAAAATTAATTATTTGATTGTGATAATAGTTATAATAATTTTATTACTGATGGATCTATTTGATAATGTTATAGTAAAAAAGGGTACTATTCCAAAATGTTATTTTAATGGTTTACCTTTTATCTTTGTTTCAAAATAAATTGGAAATTGAGCTCCGTTCCAAGTTGATACCGATGTTTATATGGAGGAGATAATCAAATCAATTTTTGGTCTGCATTTAGCCTACTTCTGAATGAATTCACGTGTAGGTCTGCTAGTTTATTACTCCAATAATTCGTTGAACACCTATTGAGGCGTCGCGGAATACGGTCTGGGAACCGCTGATTTAATCTAAATACTCTAGTGTTGATGCAGCTTAACGAATGAGCACAATTGCAATAGCTCCATCCTAAATCCAATTTAATGTAGTTCAGTAGTGAAGATAAGTGAAAATTAAACCTTTACTTCTGGTGTGTGTGTAGTTATGTATATTTAGTCATATTATTACAACCATATTTAAAACATAAATTACGGTTTAATAAAAGATCTTGTAATATAATTCTCTGTATAATACGACACACCACTATTCAGATGTTTACAAGAGAAAAATATGCCACTGCTTTTACAACCAAAGGCAGTTCTTTTCGAAAGAATCCCGTTAACAAGGACTTTGTTCGTGTACGTACTTGTGTCTACAACAGACAAGGGAATAATTTTAAAGTTTGAACAATGATAACCTTAATTGTTGCGAAAACATGGAACTTACGATTTTGTCTTATGTATCTTTGGCAATGCTATCTTCAAACGATAACGAGACGCATTTATATTGTGAAAGTCCATTATTTCTTAAAGCTAGAAATACTGTTAGAGAATTGATGAGACCTAACTGTAGCAACTATGTTAATCTAAACCTGTCTCCCAAGCGACGATAATAGCGTCGGTCGTTTTTTGTAAAAGCCGATTAAGCGACGATTTTGTCGTCGGTGCAGTTAAACATCTTTGTTTCGTTCCTATTCTTGGTTAATAATTTTAAATGCTTATTTTCTAAATCTACGTGATTTCCGCTTGCAGAAGAGTTCACTGTTTACTTCCTTCAACATGGTTTTAATATTACAGAGCACATCCATATGGATTAATTTTAATACCACAGTTAAAACATGGAAATTGTTTTTTGTTCAGGCAAACATTATATCATAGCAATGAATTACTTTTTGAAAAATATCATGTACAGTGTAATTATTTTCTTACTGGAACTTAATGTTGCAAGTTGTTTGTTTTTTTCTCATACATTTTCTAAGGTGGTGACATTGGATAATGTGCTCCAGTTTTATACTCCATGAGTTTTTTATTGTTTTAGTGCCAGTTCTATTTCATGAAAATATGACTAAGGAATATAAAACAATAGCATTTAATTGTGTTTGGAATAGAAATGATCTTCTTATCTGACATGGATTCAATTTTTTGTCGTCCATTGCTGAGTTTTCAGATTTTCATTTTTACTTTTCATAAACTTAAAGCAAAAAAAAATTAACACTTCAATTTATTCACTTGATTTTGTAATATCTAAAAAAGAACATTCATTTTCCTTTAATTTAATATCAAAAACATTATTCTATGATTGTAAATAAAAAAAGTTATGCCATTATAATTAGAACATGTTAGTGCACTACAATCGGAGTAAATTAATAATTCCGTCAGAATGTGGAAAATAATTACGGAGATAAAGAGTTAAAGTATATAGTCCTCTAAACTCCTTATGAGCTCACTGTAATGCTGTTTGTCCTCAGTCCTGGGTTGACGATAAGTTAACATCAGGAAATCGTCTGACCAATTGTGGAGTTTCGCAACGTGATGTCCAGGACCATTGTTGATTATCCCAGCTTTAAGTGTTGCACATAAAAACATCAGATCAATAGGACTTCAGGCTGATCTGTCAGCTGGTAAACGATCCAACAAAATCATTAACAATGAATACTTTTGGATCTTCGACCTTGTCATGAACATGAAAAACTGATATATTTTTTTGATCACTCGCTAATGCTTTTATATCTGCGACTACAAGATAACAGAGCCTGTATACACAAGCCTCCCCCACAGTTTCAGAATGACTGAGTACTGACAACACACTCTCCATAAAAACTTCTGTGTTTTATGTGTCCCAGAACTGTTTGACTTTACTAGTAAATAAAGACATTGACCTTCAAAACTTCGGAGATCATGCATTTCGTTTGAGATGTAAGCCCATGTGGGTTGTATGCGGACTGTCACGCGTCTAGGGCAGGAAAAAGGACAAGCAAATGAAAGCAAGAACTATGAACAATTTCTGAACAAAGTTTTTACATTTGTTGTTGTGATACCATATAATTCGTTTTTTTTTCTTGTTTTTTTTTGTAATGTATCTTTTGGAAAATAAAAGTGGAAAAAAAGCTCTATAGATTTTTTTTTCATGAGCTGTTAGCGTTTTAGAGGCCCCCTTAAGGGGAAAAGCCGCTATTAGGTTTGTTCAAAATGTCTGACTGTCCGTCTGTCACACTCAGATCTTGAAAACAAGAAGAAATGAAAAATATTTTTGCACCATGGAATGCGATTCAGTTTGAAAAGTTGAGGTGCAGCGGCTATTTTTGGTTTTCTAAAAGCAAACCGTTTAATTTATAAAATTATTTATGCAAGCGATTTTTTTCATAAAAATACACCAATTCTAAAACAATTATATAAATGTAAGGGAGGTAATGTTACAATATGTTAACAAAGAAGATTGATGTTTTGTGTATTTTCAGTACCACTAGGTTGATTATATTTAGAAATGTTTACAACAAATATAAATATTAGTGTGTTTTTTTTCTGATCAACTAGCTGCTAAAATGAAAAGAAAACATTTATGTTTGTTTATAAAGACCAAGAATGCACTTTGTATGTAAATATCAGGCACATATTTTAAAATGGACTTTTTATGCAGCGACTTTCGTGCAGTAGTGTAACAAGCAGCTGCAGACCACGGTACTAATCAGTTTCCTCAAAATGTTTAAAATAATCAGATTTTTTAATTTTTTTTTGTTTAGTGCCCACATCTGGATAAAAGACGCTTATTTTTTGTGCGTTTTGTTTGCCGGTCGGTCTGTCTGTTACGTTTAGATAACAAAAAACTACAACTCTAAATGCTATTGAAAATCTAATTTAACCTTATCATGTTCCTTCCGAAACATCTCAAATGTTTTAAGTATCTATAATAGATTGTTCCGGATGTTTTTGTGAAAACAAATCAATGCCAACCAATGTTTGTTTCCTCTTCTAACTTATATTACATTTAATTTTCATACTTAAACGTTGCAAAAACTTATGATCAATAATATGTTGTTCCCTTTTTTTTTATGTAAATAGCATATAAATGGTAAATGAAAATCTCTATACTGATCTGTTCCAGATATTGTTTTATAAAAAATAAATTATGTCAAATGTTTGTTTGAAATCGCATAATTAACTAATATTACACCTCTATTCTTTGACAATACGTCACTATAGTTTATTTATCGATATCCAATTGTTTCGTATTTTCAACTTAAAACAAATTTATTTCAAATGAATTTATTTTTTCAAAATTATCGACAATAGGTTGTTCAGGATTTTAAAATAAGAAAGTAGTTTACTACAAACGATTATTGAAAATCTTTTTTTAGATTTATTTTACAGTTATTTTTCCTGCCGAAACATAACAAAAGTTGTTTAATCGGTAAAGAATGTTCCGGATTTTATTTTGAAAAAGAAATTGACCAACAATACTTTAATTTTCTTACAAATCGTCTCCAAAAATGTTCCTAATTTTATATGAATAATCTACTAACGCCAAATAACTGTTTCTAATTCCTCTTTTAATAAATAAAACAGATAATCTTCTCATATACGAAAAGCATTTTTCTATTAACTCTTTGTATTTTACGTTCGTTATTTCCCCAAAATGCCGTATTCTAAATAACAATAAGTGTTGCTGAATTATAAAAACAAAAAAATATATGGAAGACAAAATTTGTTTTCTTTTGTTATACTTGATACACGATGCAGACTATTTTGAAACCACATTACAAATAGTGTTCTGAATTTTAAAGACAAACAAACTACCCAGAACCAAGGACACCATTGGCAGCCGTTTTCTATGTGAGCTTCTAAAAATGTTAGAGAGGGCCATGAAATACACATTTTAGGCTGTTCGTAAGAACGGTAACAGAAGCTTGAATAAGTGTGAGTGAGAGAAATACACAAAGTGTTAACAATAAAATAGACAAGTCCACTCTATCTGGCACGATCACAAGTGGAACGACAAATCTTTGGGTCTCGCTAGGACAAGCCAGGTTGTGGTCAATTCTATCAATTCATCATGTCATTTTCTGAAACTCTAATGGTCGAATGTTTTTACATTTTTTGTTTTCATGTTCATAAAAATTCTGAACTGTAGCCTGAATTAATCTAAGAAAGGTTCACGAATCAAATAATCACTTTGAACGCATCGCCAAGGCAACGCCGTTTGGTCTAGATTTATACTCAGGGCGTGACCAGAGCATGGACGAGAGGGTCAAAGTTCACCAGGGGCGTCTTTACACAAAAATTAGAATCGTAAAACATTCTTTCCCCCACTTAAAGAGAAACGTTTCTGCCTTCTCGATTAACATTTAGAGATGTCCAATACACATATTTCTTGATTGGCCAGGAGCTCGCTGGTACTTATAACAGCCACCTAACACGATTCTCAACTTGAGACAAGAAGATGTAAATATAGCCGCAGTCAACACAAACACACACACACTTACACACATTTACACACATAAACGTAGTCTAGTACCATCATTGGTACTCATGTGTCTAAGAGCGACGTATTAATTAAGTACATATAGTTGTTTACATGTGATGCTACACATTTTGAAGCGATGGGGGCAAACCCCTGACTCTTGGTCGTTAGCATACACTCACTAAAACATTTAGTGATTAGCACTTTCTCAAAAAACAACTCACCTCGCAAACAAATAAAACCCAAATTATTCTCCCCCCCCCCCCACCAGAAAGAAAAGAGGATTTTATATTTGTACATATTTCTCTAAGCTCATATTTCACCAGGCTCTTTTTCACTTACAGATCGCGGTGGTGTAATCGCCCTACGAGAAACAGAAACTCCAAAACACATTGAATTTATGAATTCTCACATAGATGTATTTTTTTTTTTTTAAACACTATATCCATCCACTTTTCTGTCTTTCTGTCTGTCTGGATCTCGGATCAAGCTGAAACTTTGCACAAATTCTTTTACCTAACAACACCGAAATTGGGTGTGGGAAAAATAATGTGTATAAACTTTTTACCACACAGACAGACAGAGTGAGTTGACATAAGCTTTGTAAAAAAAAAAGAATTTATTTCAAAAGAAATTTCGAAGAAAGAAGTATGGTTGTATAGCTCAGATGGTTGTGCTCCGTGCTAATATCTCGAATGTCGTTGGTTCAACCGAGACCAATCGTTATAATAGGCCTGAACACTGATCTTCGACGTCGCAACCTGTGGACAGTTTAGACTATTGCTCGTTGCCACGTCACAGATCGCCAACAAGATCTATTTCAAGGAAATGAGAAAAACTAGCCCCTGGTCGTTACGAATGTCGCGTAGCCTTCAGTGGCGATGTTTCAGGCTAAGAAGATAGTAAAAGTAAAAGTAACCCTTTCAGATATTGCGATCTATAGGGCAGATGATGTAAAGGTCATCTGTTTCTGAAGATAGCCAACTTAAAAAAAAAAAAAAAAAAGCCAATTACCCCCCACCCCCCACCGCCACCCCCCAAAAATGCAGAAATATAGCTATGATCCAATCCATGGCCGGCCCTAAATATTACAAGACCCAAGTTAATGTATGCTTGCGAGGCCCTTCTTCTAAGAGTCTCTTTTAGAAGGATCTTTGCAGATGATGCTAACAATCACTTTAAGAAGGTTCCCTCCAGATGATGTTTGGAATCTCTTTTAAAAAGGTTCCTGGCAGATGATGTTTGGAATCTCTTTTAAAAAGGTTCCTGGCAGATGATGTTTGGAATCTCTTTTAAAAAGGTTCCTGGCAGATGATGTTTGGAATCTCTTTTAAAAAGGTTCCCTCCAGATGATGTTTGGAATCTCTTTTAAAAAGGTTCCTGGCAGATGATGTTTGGAATCTCTTTTAAAAAGGTTCCTGGCAGATGATGTTTGGAATCTCTTTTAAAAAGGTTCCTGGCAGATGATGTTTGGAATCTCTTTTAAAAAGGTTCCCTCCAGATGATGTTTGGAATCTCTTTTAAAAAGGTTCCTGGCAGATGATGTTTGGAATCTCTTTTAAAAAGGTTCCTGGCAGATGATGTTTGGAATCTCTTTAAAAAAGGTTCCTGGCAGATGATGTTTGGAATCTCTTTTAAAAAGGTTCCCTCCAGATGATGTTTGGAATCTCTTTTAAAAAGGTTCCTGGCAGATGATGTTTGGAATCTCTTTTAAAAAGGTTCCTGGCAGATGATGTTTGGAATCTTTTTTAAAAAGGTTCCCTCCAGATGATGTTTGGAATCTCTTTTAAAAAGGTTCCTGGCAGATGATGTTTGGAATCTCTTTTAAAAAGGTTCCCTCCAGATGATGTTTAGAATCTCTTTTAAAAAGGTTCCCTCCAGATGATACTAGAAAATTACAAAGTCTCATATCCTTCTTTAGAAAACCAAAATCATCTTTACAATGGTGTTTGAGATATTCCTTCAGGGTTGAAGATAATCTTCATACTAGTTCTAACCTTCCGCTGGACAATGGGGGGGGGGGAAGTGTCAGCGGACAGGGTATGAACGACCGATTTACAGCCCAGCGCGCATACCGCACAACCATCCAGTTGATCCAAACTGAAAAAAACAACAACAGAATTTCATTGTAAACACTTCCGGGTTACATATTAGCTTGGCATACACCCTCTTCATTTATTTTTTATGTTATCTTGTATTCCTCCTTTGATTTTGTCTTGAATTGTATGCTGCACTCCGTGTTTGAAACGATTGCTCGGACAAATAAACATCCAGCAGATTAAATGGACAGCTTCAGATGCCTGAGATATTAACAGCTAGGATTAAAGTATTCAGTCGCTAGAGGAAGAGAGGTAGAGACGGGAAAGTTGGAGTTTTATTTTGTTTCTTCAGATTTTAATTTAGTTTAGATTCAGATTGAGCTCAGCTTTATCAGACTACAAAAGTGCATGTTCTGTGTAGGACAGTGATATTAAAACTACGGCCAGCGGGTCATTTCAGGCCCGTGATGATGCTCTATACGAGACCTCTACGCACAATGCAAAATTAAGTTGAAGTAATTCGGTTCTTCTGGACGCGATGTTTTTTTAATTTGTTTTCATTGTTGTGTCACCTGGGACTTTCTAAGAATAGGGTAGGACGTGTTGAGAAGCTTTCAAATTATTGTCAATGTTAAGGAGTGTGTTCAGAACTACTGCTGATGTTAATTGTTTATAGGTGAGATCAATGGTGCCCAAAGAGTTTTCGGCCTGAAAGTCATTTAATGTTCTGATATTTCAAATCAAGGGTCAACATATAATCACATCATCGACGCATTACATCATCACATCACCACATCACATCGAATCTCCTCATCATCATATCGCCACAACACATCCTCACATCACAACACATCACTTCAGCAGACCACATCATCATATCACATCACCACATCATCATATCACGTCATCACATCACCATATCAGACCACCACATCACATCACCACATCAGACCACCACATCACATCACCACATCACATCACCACATCACATCACCACATCACCACATCTGTGGTTTGTGTTGCTGGCATAAGTTTCAAGAGATTCGAAAGGATCACGTCGTAGCTCTGTTATAGCCGTAGCCCGTGAGTTGGCGATCTCTGTATTGCACCCTCTGAGAAGTCTCCTCTCTAGTCCTTTTCTACTATTATCTAGCTCTATGAATCGTTCCTCTCTAGTCCTTTTCTACTATTATCTAGCTCTATGAATCGTTCTCCAAAACATGCACTCGAATTTAAACTCCTTTCTTTTCACTATAACTCTATTCAAGTCATAACTTCATGGAACCTGGTACCAGCCTGGACGCTGATCTCAAAAATGGCTCTAACGATTTTCCATTCACATTCCAGGATCCTTCCTTTATTTTGCTCTCCATGTGTCAGTATTTTTTTCCTCAACTGTTAGTGTCTCTTCTGAAGAGTTTCATGTCGCAATGGCATGCGTTAGTCTATTAAATGGATAACCTGCAGCTCTCCTGCCTTCTATTAGATCAACATATTAATTATCTTGTGGAAGTCGACCTTACGTAAACATGTCCAAGTCAACTAAGGAGTCAACTACTGATAACTGATAACTGATAACAGCGCGAATTTCTTGCACCCTGCTCTACATTTGTTATAAATATAAATATAATAAAAGAATATATAATAAATAAATGAAGCTTAGTATGCTCATGTATAGATGTTTGTTTGCCGACATTACCATGCCAGCGTAGTAAGCATTGTCAGGATTGTAAATATGTTAGGTAGACCTGTCCGAGCTAGTATCTCAGTGTAACACACTCTTTCTTGCCACGTAATTTTCAAGATCCTTCAGAGGCAGCGCAAATAAAATAAATTCAGCTTTCTCTCTTGCTTTGCATATGTAGTCCATGCCATGACTCGCTACCGTTGAATGCATTATAGTCCTTCATTTTGGCCAATGTAGTGAGCTACCGGTTTTCTCAAACACTTGATCTGACTCCAGCAAAAGTCGTTGCAGCCTTACCTTTGCGTTTTTTAATCTCCTCTTCTAAGGACAGGTCGTCTTGAATTGTGGATCCCAGGTAGTGGAATTTATGTAAGACTTCTAGTTTATTTTCATCAATGAGGATGATGGTGATGTTGCAGCAGGGGGGGGGCAACACGTTTGTTTTCATTGTGCTAATTAGTTAGCCCATACTCTTTGCAGGCCTGAGAGAAGCTGTGCATTAATGACTGAAGCTCCTCATCTTACGAGAGTGGTTCTGAGTTTAGTTTTCGCCCACAATTTGGCAAGATTCAAAAGTATGCTATCAAATCTGGAATGGAGATAGATGCCTACGGTGGATTGGTCAACAGCATTGTGAATTAAGAGTGAAGAGAATATTCCGAAAAGGTTTTGGGGCCAGGAAACAATGTGCTTAACTTCGATGTTAATGTTGCAATTTTTGGAGCAGGCGCCATTGAAATGCCCACTACCCATCATATAAATATTAGATCTGCTATGTGCTGCAGTGTGTGCATGGAACAGATAGAACAAACGTTCTCGTGTTGATATTAGGGATATAAAACAAAGGCAATAGATCTAGACTTTTTTTTTTAAAAAAAGGTATTTAGTTTTTATATTATGTTCGAAATTCAATAAGATTCTCATTTTATTTCTAGCCTTAATATTTATATTTTATGTACCGCATTTTCTTATAGTTTTGATTGAACCATTCTTTCGACATTATCAAGGGGACGATTCGTAACATGTAAGGTCTAATGATATTAGTTTTAGTTCGAGAGGTAATTACAGTTTTTATAATATTACTTCCACATTTAGAAAATCAGTTGCAGAGAACAAACAAAAAAATTTTTTCGAACTCAAAATTATAAAACAATTATTTCAAGTATTGTTCTGGTCCGATCCATTTTAAAGGGAAATAATTAAAAGACATTCAGATCAAGTTATTAAACAAATGTATGGTTATGAGTTATTAAATTATTTGCATTTACTATATGCAAACTAATAACAACTAAAATCTAAAACCTACTCGAATACGATTTCGTATCACGCTTGAAAATGGGAGCACAAGAACATATACAGTAACGATACACTGCGAAACAAATAGCAGCAATGAAATATCTACACACTGGCGGATCCAGGCAGGTGGGAATGAAACAGTAGGGGCGATTGCCAATCCCCCCTCCCCCCCCCCCCAAAAAAAAAAACCCATACACTCAATTGACCCATTTTGGTTATGGTAGAAATAAGGTGTAGAATTTTCTAAGGAGACCGAATCCCACATATTTAGCCATATCTATGAATACTGAAGGATTAATTTTCCTTCTAGGTATAACACAAAATAATAAATTACCAGTAACATCATTATTGAGTCAGGTTTAATTAATATCAATACACTATTCAATTAAATACAAAGTGACCAAGGGCGTTTTAAAATTATACAAACTTATAGATTGCACAGTGAGACTGTGAATTGTTCTATTTCCGCAGTCACAGGAGAGCCGCGGATAAACGATGAAAAAGTAGTAGTATAAAAATGATGAAATTAAAATTTTAAATTGAATATTTAATTGTAAAAAACAACTACAAAAGTAGTAGATGCACCAATGCCGATTAGTATACTGGTGATTTTTTTAAAACTCTAAGCTCTACAGAAGGACAGACAGTCAACACAAAAATTATTTAATTAATTTTTTTTTAATATATCCGCACTACAGTTGTCTCCCTGCCCTACCCACATTAAGAGCTACGCTCCACATTAAGTGTCAATGTGGTTAACTCTAGAGTAGCTCAACTCTCTATTAACTAGATATCTCTATACACGCTCTTGTTGCGGGAATTCATTAAGTCTTGCAGATAGTCTTTATAGAAGAAGGAACACGAATGGCCATGAGATGTCAAAATTCAACGATGAATAAAAAGTAGCATCTATGCAGATGACCTTGCCTTAATTAGCACAGAAGATTATGTAGGAACATCGAAATTTCAATTACAAGATGCTCAACTCAATAAATGGGCCAAAGACTGGGGCATGTCCATTAACACAACAAGACCACATATACCATATTCTCACAGTCCACAAAACAACAAACAATAAAATTAACATTAGATAATGAAGTTTTAGAAAAAAACTGACAGCCCTACATATCTTGGATTCACCTATGGCCCGAGATTAACCTGGAGAGACCAAATAGATAAAACACAGAGTAAAGGCATCCGGAGACTATCTCTTATGAAAAAAATTAGCTGGCACAGATTGGGGAGCTAACCACAACACCCTAAGACGTAAGACCTGTTCTAGAATATGGAGACTGAGCAGGGGCAAACCAACCTAAGAAAAATAGACAAGGTTCCAAAAATTGGTCTAAGGATAATGACAGGAGCAATTTAAAAAAAACCCATAAGAGCTCTGGAAGAAACCGCTGCCCTGATCTCTCGGGATGAAAGAAAAGAAATAAAATTCCTTTCCCAATTCACTAAATTGGAAACCTTGGAGGGGCATCTACTCAAAACTAAAATTCGAAAGCTATTATAACAGAGATCTTTTCTACAAACTTATTACTTTATCAGTGGAATAGAGTTTACACGGATGGCTCATGTCATAAAGCCACCACAAATGGAGGAGCCGGAATACTCATCGAATGGCCAGATGAAGAAAAACTAGAAAAATCCATTGCAACTGGAGAGCTCTCTGACAGCCACAGAGCAGAAAAGGAAGCATTAGAACTAGCTGCTACCATGCTAGCAAATCATCCAAGTTCCCCACACAGTCAGTTTGTCTTTCTAACCGATGCGAAAAACAATCCCCCAAAGCTTGGAAAACTTCCTCCCATATAAAATGACTTAGGCCAGCACTGATAAAGCTTAACAACAACATCATTCAATGGATACCTGCACATATAGAACTAGAAGGAAATGAGAAGGCTGACACACTCGTCAAGTGTGGGAGAACAAACACACAATGAAACATTGCACTCTATCCAGAAGAAATGAAGAAACTAATAGTAAATGAAATAAATGAGAAATGGACAAGCTTTCATCCAAATCACAAGAAAGATGATGCCTATTATAAGCTATCCCGACAAGATCAACGTCTAATGTTTCATGACCAGACACAACAGAATGAGACAAAATATGTACCAGAAGGTTAAAATTGAAACCTGTGAAATCTGCCCATGAGGAGTGTCACCAGAGAATGCTGACCATGTCCTTCAAACTGCTCTCTTTAACATGAGGCCCATACAAGACACTGGCCCGAAAACACCCCAATAGAAATAAAACTATATGAAGAGCTGCTTGATTTGGAAACCCCTGCGCAATTCATCTCATATATTGGTCTAGACACCTGAACGCTCCAACATAAAAATGAGAACTAGGAAGAAGAAGAAGAAATGATGAATAGAATGTTCTAAGAATTTTAATGTTAATGTCTTCTGCACTCTTTTTGACACTCTAGTTCTCTCCCTTCTTATACACTCTAGTTCTCTCCCTTCTTTACACTCTGGTTCTCTCCCTTCTTTACACTCTGGTTCTCTCCCTTCTTTACACTCTGGTTCTCTCCCTTCTTTACACTCTGGTTCTCTCCCTTCTTTACACTCTGGTTCTCTCCCTTCTTTACACTCTGGTTCTCTCCCTTCTTTACACTCTGGTTCTCTCCCTTCTTTACACTCTGGTTCTCTCCCTTCTTTACACTCTGGTTCTCTCCCTTCTTTACACTCTGGTTCTCTCCCTTCTTTACACTCTGGTTCTCTCTCTTTTTTTTGTCTATCTTTTTATTTGTTTCGCTCTCTTATTCTTCTCTGTCTTTCATTTATTTCTCTCTCTTTTCTGACTTTCTTTGTCTCTCTCTCTTTTCTGACTTTCTTTGTCTCTCTCTCTTTTCTGACTTTCTTTGTCTCTCTCTCTTTTCTGACTTTCTTTGTCTCTCTCTCTTTTCACTTTCTTTGTCTCTCTTCTTTTCTGACTTTCTTTGTCTCTCTCTCTTTTCTGACTTTCTTTGTCTCTCTCTCTTTTCTGACTTTCTTTGTCTCTCTCTCTTTTCTGACTTTCTTTGTCTCTCTCTCTTTTCTGACTTTCTTTGTCTCTCTCTCTTTTCTGACTTTCTTTGTCTCTCTCTCTTTTCTGACTTTCTTTGTCTCTCTCTCTTTTCTGACTTTCTTTGTCTCTCTCTCTTTTCTGACTTTCTTTGTCTCTCTCTCTTTTCTGACTTTCTTTGTCTCTCTCTCTTTTCTGACTTTCTTTGTCTCTCTCTCTTTTCTGACTTTCTTTGTCTCTCTCTCTTTTCTGACTTTCTTTGTCTCTCTCTCTTTT